>VYZV01045341.1:151534-213746 GCA_013401275.1 Pandion haliaetus
CCACCGCCCATGGCACAGGACCCCATTTCAGCCCCCCGGGCTCCCCCCTGCACTGCCAGGCCATGGGCCTTGCTGAGCCTGGCCCACCCATGGGCCCATGTCCCAGCCCAGCCTGGGCCTGTCCCTGTCCCTGTGCCCAATGGCTGGGGCTGGGGCTGCTCCAGTGCCCCCCCAGTGCCCTGCTTCTGGCCAGGGGGTGGGACAGGACAGGTTGCCAGACTCTGCCTGGCCGCTCCTGGCTATGGCCCACAGGGCCCACGCTGTGCCCTGAAAATGTGGTTATAGGTGTTACTTGAAACACAAGAGGATTTCATTTGCAGATACATAAAAATTACATTAGTGAATGTAGGAAACACATGCCAACGCTCAGATGTTTCGCTGTATCTTTCCCAGCTCTATCCCATGAAAAGCTGAATGTGTAACTCAATATTGTAATAAATGCCTAGTTTGGGGAGAGAAAATCATGCAAAGAAATGTGTAAGAGTTTTACAAATAGTTGCAACGTTAAGATAAATGCCTCTGACCAGGGGTCAACAGAGTTTTAAATGTAGGAGATAATGGAAATGTAATCTGGTGCCATATGATACCTTGGCATAATGCATTTTTCATTTCATATCCTTTCTCTCTCTTTATACCCTGAAATGTGGTATATTTTTGTCCAAATTTTAACGTGTCTATAATCAAAAGATACTTTACCACCTAGGGAAGAGGTAGGTTTCTAGGAGCTTTCAGTAAAATGGAAAAACAAGAAGGTGGGGTAACCTGAGCAGGTGACCGAGTGGAGGATTATGCTATGTGCTATATGGGTGCTGTGATACCCATCCTGCAGGTCTGGGGAGGGGATTTAGGGCATATCATCTGCTTGAAACCACTGTGCTTTTTAAAGGACACGCTAAGGACAGTTAGGAATTTTATAAAAGCCCATTATAAAATTGAATAAAAGAACAGAGATAGGAAAATGTTGTATCTTCAGGGTATCCTCCTTTCTGTAGCTTGAAAATCTTTTGTACTGCCTCTCTGTTTAACAAGACCACCACAGCTAGTGGTTTTTCCAAACAGTGTTCATGGTTTTCTTTAGGTACAAGGTACAGTTTTGAGATATGCATCAGGACACTACACACAAATAACAGAACATAAATGTTTGGACAGAAAACAGAGGGAGATTATGCCACGAAACTCCTTGTAGAGTTTTTCAAAATATTCCATCCAAGAGTCATTTGCTCATCATGGTAAGGCATGGAAAGCACCTCTAATTTTGGAGGGAAGTTACCTGGAGGCTGCGTTAGTCTAAGAAACCTGTGACTCTCAGTCTCAGAGTATCTATTACTAAGAGCTTATGATCAGAGCTGTCTACACAAGTAACCCTTACTATGGGGGAGATTCTGTGGGAACAAATGCAAGTTAATAACTTCATTCCTACTACAGAAAAACTCTGGGAAATACATTAATCATTGTGATCATAATGATATCTTCAAGAATAATGTTTTTTTAATAGATTTTATAGTATTAAGAAATAAAAAGGAGTTGTAAAATTTAAAACATGCAGTGCTGGTTATGATTAGGCTTTTTTTCCAGGAGACTTTTCCTACAAAACTGCTTTTTTGTGGTTATAAACCTTCTGTCAAAATCCTGAAATTAAACCTAGAAATAAACACATTTTGCAAATGCAATGCCATTGTAAATAGAGGTTCGGAAAATTATCATTATTCACCATCTGCAGCTCTGTGTTTAGAGTTTTGCAGTCTTCTGAGAAACTAATAATCAGCCTGAATGATATTTTCAGAAACAATTGGAACTTGTTGACAGTGCTAAAAATTTGAAATTCCATATTTTAAAGCAATAACTGTTTCACATAGTGAGACAGAGGATGTAGCATTTAAACTACCTGCATTTAGACTTTAAAATCAGCCATTTGGGACAGAAGGGTTCCCTCTGGAAAAATATTCGTTCAACTCCTGATAAATTACTCATTTTTGCTTGTTTATTTTAAAGGACAACGTACACAGGAATGTATTCATGGCAGATGAATTAGCTCCTATACTGTGAGTGTGCAGTGTGGTTAGTGTGAAACATTTACACCACTCAGCTCATCAGAAACCAGTCAGATCATTTGTTTCATTCCAGCTGTGCTCTTTATATTTACATGGGGCCTGGGGCAGAGGGGTTTTCAAATCTCTCTTTTCTCATATATAAAGTTGCTCTTCTTTTCCAAATCCTGACTGCTTTAATCACTCTGTTCTAGTAATCGAAAAAGCCCACCACAAAAAAATGTCTAAATCATTTTTCATTTCTGTGGAAGCAGTGACCACTGAAATAATTGGAAGACTTCTTCCTGGTTCAATGGACTTTGGTTAGCCTGTAACTATAGCAAAACTAGCTTTTTTATGGCACTATTCATTTCTGGTCCTGAGAATAACACAAAAAGTTCAGAAACAGAAAAATCATGTTTTCAGTCCAACTACTTGAAAATCTTCATTGATTCATTTACTTTACATGGAAAGTCTCTGTGAAATGTTTGTTTCACTTAGTTCAGCTCACTTTCCCCTAATAGCAATACCTATTTAAACAAATATTAAAATGTATTTGATACAGCACTTGATAGACAGCATCTAAAATACTATGTCCATGTCTGGGCCCCCAATATGGGAAAGACATCAATAAACTGGGGTGAGTTCAGCAGATGGCCATCAAGATGGTTGTGGTTGGAGCCCTTGCCCGGTGTAAAGAGACTGTGGGAGCTGGGTTGTTCAGCATGGAGCAGAGAGAGCTTTGGAGGGTCTAACAGCAGCCCCTCAGTGCCTACAGAGAGGTCACTGAGAAGATGGAGCCCCATTCTTGATAGTCATGCATGGCAGGGGGACAATAAACAATGGATGTAAATTGAAACAAAAGAGGTTAAGACTGGATATAAGGAAAAACAAATTTCACCCTCAGGACCGTTAAGCAGTGGAACAGGGCCCCAGACCATTTGGGCAGTGCCCATCCTTGGGGGTTTTTAGGGCTTGACTTGGTAAAGCCCTGAGCAGCCTGGTCTGACCTACAGCTGAGCCTCCTAAGGACAAAGAGAATTCTCTATATGCTGGTCTAAGCATTCTTGAATTGGGTCATTGACACGGTTTATGAGAGACCTTTCATATAAGAACATCTCATCTGCATTTAGGAAAAAACCATCCAGTAAAGCAGCTTTGATGGTTTCCCCACAATAATCACTGTAAACTGGAATGCCTCCCGAATCCCTTCCTACACAAAATGAAGAAAAGCACTACAGTTCTGTCCTTTGCCTTTCTACCTTCTCTCTGTCCTTTCTACTCTCCTATCTGGGAGATTTCCGATACATCCTGGCCTTTCCCATCCCTGATGCATTCTGTATTATTCAGAAGCTTCTACCTAGAGTTACCAATTGCTATTCTTGTCTTTCCTCTCTGTGCATAATGCACAGTCAGGTGCTGGGACATAAGGTTGACTGCCCGCTCCATCACTGCTAGAGAAAATAATTCAGTATGTGCTGTGTCAGGCATCGTAGTACAATCTTGGCTCATGAGCAGGCTTACAATTAATCATCTGTAAATATACAAGATATAGACATCATTTATAAAGGTGATATAAAATCATGTCTCTTAATTGCTAAATAGGAGCTTTGCTTAATAAGAAGTGCATTGGAAATAAAAATATGTCTGCTTGAATGTATTCAGCTTCATCTTCCATACTTTAAAACTCCTCTCTCATCTACAAAAGCCAGGACTGTGAAATTGAAAGCACCTGTATGTGCTTTCACAGGAAAGATGAAGAAAGTCTTTCCACAGGCATTTTCACTTGGAAAATGAAGGTGCATTTATATGTGCTACCCTTTCAAAATGTTTTCTGAGATAAAGTTATTCACAGAATAATTTCAAGAAGTCATTCTTGAGTCTCTTAGATCTCAGACTGAAGATTATTTTCAAACAGCTCTTTGAGAACAGATTTCCAGAATTCAGGCTGAGACAATTGGTATTCCTCAGACAGATAAGCTGTATATGGTATATTCTGTCCTTGAACGGGCAAGTGTGACTCTAATTTCAGGCTTTTTTGATAGCAATACTAATTTTCAGATGAAATTCGGTATGCAAATGCTTTGTACATTATGGCCTTTTTTCATGTGCCACTGATGGTTAGCTTTTTTTGAATCATTCCGCAAAGACCTTAAAGCATCCTTGCACTAGGGATATATTATTGAAAAGCCTGCAGGAGGTTGTTTTGAGGAGTTGAGCAATCCTGTTGAATCCAGCAGACATATTTATTTTGCACAGCAGAACACATAAATCAGGGTCTATGTAAGGACTTGGACACGTGATTTGGCAGTAAAATCCATCAGTTTTATTCCTTGATCATATTTGCTGCCATTCCTGTGCAAAACTTTTTTTCACCTGGTAGGACATGGCCACGTGGAGATGACTTTCTGAGTTTCCCCATGGTGGGTTAGCCACAGGTCACCCCAGGAATCCCCCCTAAGTGTACTCAGGTGTGTGCTTGAATGGGGACTGTGGGCCAGCGAGGTGATGGGAGGTGAGGGGACTGGAAAGATTATTGTGGTAGCAGACACAAGTCCCCTGTGTTCCTGGGCTGGGGCTGTACCTTGTGTCCCCCAGGGTAATGCAGATTGCGAAACACCGGGGGCCTCCTGATTACAAAGGCAATTAAAAGTAAGATACATAGTTTTGGTGATGTGTTTCGCGGCAGTGCCTCAAGTCCTTGCTGGGTAGTCTTTATGGAAAAGGATATGAAGCATCTGGTTTTTGTAACAGATTGTTTTGTTTGGTCTGACTGTCTGTTTACTATTATTAATAGGCTGGTTTCTCTATAGTACAGGTTTGTCAGGGAGGAACTTATTTAAAAACACATTTCTTCATCTGTCAAGGAGCTTTTACATGTATATCAGTGAAGGTGAAATTTACACTGTGCCAGGACTGGAAAAGCTGCTTGACAAAGAGAAGCAACCTAGTAAGGAAGATCTTGCTTAAAAAATGGTAGTCAGGACCTGATCGATTGAGTCTATTTTAGTAGTCCTATTAAATTCAGTTTGAATGTATTGAGAGTAAAACTCATTTGAATATAATGAGACTACTCAAAAAAAAAAAAAAAAGTTATTAGGCTCGATCTCCAGACCTGGAAGTGAAAGAGAAAGTCAACAGACACCATATGCAGTCTGTATTGAATCTACGTGCACATAAGCACACTCACTGTGTGTGTAAGCACAAAAAGTACTGATGCTATGAATAAGTTCACTTCCTGAAGTTCGCTTTCTGCACTGTAGTATAATAGAGTAAGTTTTTCAAAAGCACTTACAGGAACTGCCCAACTCTCCTGGTTAGCCAGGGGATGCCACCTATCTAAATTCCTGTGGTGTTTCTGAGTAGTCAGTCCTTCCATGCTATATCTAAATGTACATATGAGATCCTCTCCTAGGAGTACAGGTGCTCTATCTGTCTACATACATACACTTACATAGCTTCATACTGCCAATTCCTCATGCTTCAGTCCTTACACAGACTCCTCTCATCCTGATGCAGTCCTGCTGCTTCCCCTGGGCAGTCAGCAAGGAGACTGGCCAGAGCAGCCATGCATTAGGCTCAGCTTCCACCCAAGACCACCGACCCACATGACTGCACAACCTACCTTAACCTCTCCCTGTGATAATGGAGGTGTGTACATTACCGTGAGGAAATGGGCATGTTCTCTGTCTTCTCCTGTATGTGTAGATCCTTAGATATTCTGTGCTAAAGATGCTGTATTCATACTCAAGTTAATCATGTCCATTTATTTAGGAAAACAGACTGTTTCCCAAATCAAAACCCCCTCTTTCAAAGAGAGCTGCAGATCTTTGAGGGCAAGTAAACATAACTAGAAGGAAGCTTTTTAAATTGAAAGATTTCTCTATCTAAAGGAGATGTGAAAAACTACGCCCTTGCACAGTTTCTAAAGCTGATGGACTTAAATAGGAACTTAAAGAAATGTGCAAACTCTGTCACTGTTGTTCACCTCTGTGATATGATCTCCCAACTCAAGACTACTTACTGGATCACTGAACTGTCAGTGTATTATTGTATGGTATGTTTACATAATGCCCCACACTGCTGAAGTGAGCAGGGATATAGCAAAGTTATGTGGTTTTAAAATGGAATTCTAAAATTACCTGAAATTCCTTCATACACAGAGTTTACTCTTTATATTTGAAAAATACTTGGAGTCTTTTAGCAATTACCTTATCTGGTAGCTGGAAAGCCACTTTCTTTAAAGATTAAAAAAAATCTGATATCAGAAGCCTGTTTGCAGCCTAGTGCACATCTAATTATCTTTCTCAGTCTTAATTATTTAGCAAGTGCTAATAAACTGCATGTATCATGACACTCATGTTTAATAAGCATATAAATTTAATTGATTTTTTTTCCCTCTCTTTGAAGACTAACAGACATGGAATTCAATCAAAAGGCAATGGCATTATAACTTCCAATATAACATCAGGTTTTAATAAGCCTCCTGTTTGCTGCACACATGTGCTTAAGACTGCCTGGAAACCAAATCAGCAGAGAAAAGGGATTACTTTAGATTACTTTGAAATGTGCATTGTTTGAAATGGCCTCTGGTGACCAGCTTTCATGAATGGCTGATTTTACTTGTGGGGCACGTCATCTGGCTCAATTATACCAGGCTCTTTTGTATGACAAGTGCACTTCTTGGCTGTGTTGAAATATGAAATTCTAAAACAAAGTAAATCAGAAGGTGAGAAATAAATTTAAGTAACTGTATATTATTAGAAGTTTGTAACTTAGCAGCAGGCACTCTTCTTACTGAAAAATATGACTGAATTTTCTTTTAAAACTTTCACAGATTTGAAGTTAATATAAAAATATTATTTTAAATTTTTGTAATGTTTTATTCAACTATATTAATGGCATTAAAATAAAAAAAAAGACATATTTTCCTTTTCTCAGAGACAGATCATTTCTTCTACAGTTATGTATTTTTAAAATGTTATTGGAGTTTGTTGTTTTACTCTGACATATGAAGTGTTGGAAAGTTTTACCTACTAAGAATATCTCTTAACCTGTACGAAGTTATAAAAGTGAGTTAGCGAGTGTGCATTATTCTTTCAAGTCACTGCAGGCTTTTTCCTTTCCTCTCCGTAACTGTTTGCAAAATTACAATGTAAAAATGTAATATAAGGTTATGATTCTCCCTGCCTGCAATTACTTTGAATTATAGTTACTTTAAATTAATTTAGCATGAGGCACTGATGATACATCATTATAATACACAGATTACATTTAGAAGGTGAGCAGATAACTGATTGATTAGTAAAGTGTGTTGGAAATCCAATAGGTAATGATGAGATTAGACCCAGATAGGAAGTACGTTCTTTGTGTTCACTGTAAATCCTATACTTTACAACTAAGATTAGGGGATTAACCTTTAAGAAGAGATGGTAGGTCTTGCTTTTTCCTGACTTCTGCTGTACTGTAAATGTGTTTCCCATGGCTGCAGGCTCGATATTCCCACAGGAAACTGACCTCCAGATTTACGCGGTCATGCCTGGCACCCTGAGATTGCAGTGTTTGTCTTTTAAATACAAGATAGAAGTGTAAGACGTGAGAAGAGCGTTACCTTTACTACACTTAAAACAGTCATCTGTCAACTGCTTTTTCCACTTAAGTGCTTCACTGTATTACTGAAATTGAGAGTTGTGGTTGTTGTACAGTGTTACAATCCTCTAGTCGTCAAGACAATATGATTTAAGGAGAGATTTAAGACTTCTGAACCACTGGGTTGCTTTGGTGCAGATGAACATCTCGCCTCCCTGACATTTTATTATGTAATTTCAATCTGTCTGCACAATCTTCATGAAATTACTAATCTCATGAAATTACTAATTTTGTTGGGTGTCTAACCACACACCTATTATGATTCATGGCATAGACTATGTGAGACTTTAAGAGGTCTATCCACCCTCTGACATAAATATCAAACATTCACAGAGACTGTATGTGTGTTGCTGAGAAAACCCTTTTCGCTCCCTTTCACCTTGGAGTTTCCATGTATGCAAAATGTTCTTGAGTACAGCAGCATTGCTAGGTGCACACGTTTCATTTTAAAGCAAAGAACTGAAAATGGTGGGCGTGAACAACTGAATCTGACCTTTGCAGGGACACTGGTGGGTGAAGCCACCTCCAGTTAACAAGATGTCAATGACAGCGATTTCTGGCACTAGAGGCAGACTGGCAGGTTTCTGGAATGCTGCTGACCAGTTGCCCACAAATGTGACCAACCTCCAAGGTCATATCGGAAATTACAAAATGCTGTCAATAGCAAATCCCTACTCTGCTTTTTATGAATGATGAGAATTCTTCTTGTTGTCCTTTGCCTTTCTACTTTTCTTATGGAGCGTCTGATGTTAAGGAAACAGAGAACACTCAGGTCATATTCCTGTAAATAACACTCATCAAAGTTAAAACTGTCAAGTCAGCAGGTCATAGGTAAAATACATAGGAAGATAATGCTCCTCTGCTTGGGGTGAGGAAGGAAAGTTCATTTTCTTGTGGTGATTGATAGCTGATGTTTTATCCATTTCTTTATCAGAGAAACCTGTAAGAAGAATTATCCAAGATGATCTTTTGCATAAAGGAAATGAGGCAACTTATCACTTGCAATGACAAGGCCTTCTGCTTCTTTTCCTGCTGCTTTTGAGATATTTTTGTGCAAGTTCCTAGCACTTGTCAGCAAATCTCAAAAATGTCCTAAGTAGCAAAATGCTTGTTTGTGGACTAGATCTTAATGTCAATTTTTGGAGGCAGGGAAATCTAAGTACTGAGAAATAATCAGTAGGATACTGGATAGTAATGAGGAACAAAACACTTAACCACAAAATTGCTACCACATTAGGAGATTCTTGATTTAGAATCCTTGCAGTACCTTACATTCTCAATTCACTGGGCACATTTATGGCTAATATCAGGGGAACAGAAACCTGAATTCTTGTTCTCAAGCTCCACAATCACAGTCCACATTATTACTAGTAGTATTATTACTGCTGTTTCTTTTATTGGCCAGAGTTGACCCATTTTTGTTTCTAAGGAAAAGCCACTAGAACAGCAGGCCTTAACCTATGACTTTGGATGATGTGCTGTCCTCACTGCTCAGGCTCGAAAGAAAACACCAGCACTTTGGTGCAGAGAAGACAAAGTTGTCTGCCCTTTGTTATCACTTGGTCATGAATTACTGATGTGGGGCAATGCATAGCCCATGGTATTGGGGACAAACATATGTCCAGTATCCTTATTCATTATCCCCACATTTGATTTCAGATTTACAAACAAGAAAGAAATCTGTTCATGTAAGCCAGATTCCTTGTGCAAGGATATGTTGAAGCCACATTTGTAGAGTATTAAATATGAAGAAGTCCATACATCTTTAAAGCTTATAATGGAGTATACTTGTGGATACTCAGTGCTCTGTTTCATAAACAAAGTGTATGATTCTGGACAAATTTTTATTGGCCAAACACAAAATGGCTCTTTAAGTGAACGTAGTAAAAAATGTGGACATGAAAACAAAGTGAATTCTCAAAGGGAAAATGCTCTTTTTTGAAAACTGGCTGTCTTCTGTTGTGTTCCAAACTAAGCACTTTCAGCCAATGCACTGAAAAATCTTAAAAACTTCTTGGCCAAAATGAATATAAAATCTATGAATAGTTTCAAAGGATACTATTCTATCTTTTGCTTTTCTTCCTAGTCACTGGAAGGTATTCTCTTAAGAGACCTAGAAATAAAGTCCTCCTAGTTTTTATGCCACATCACATCAAGTGGCACTGTAGCCCTTCTTTGCAGTGCCCTGCCAATGTAATTCAAGTTTCATGGGTAATTAACTCTCCATGCCAACAAGTCCTTGAACTGCCTGTTATAATACTAGTAGCATAGAAGCAACTAAAGATCCAAATTTTCAGGTTTTTATCCCATGAAAGGTGAGTACAAACTATGACTTTGTGCTCCTGTGAAAAAAAAAAAAAGAATGGCTGAAAGAAAAAATTATATCCAGATAAGGAAAAACAATTTCTTTGGAGTTGTCTGGTTTCATTTATTTACTGACTACATTTCACTTGTCATAGGTAAGTTCTCTAGGAAAAAATATCATTTAAATTTTCCAAACAGCATATATAGAAGTTATGATCCGTACTTGTTTACTTGGCAGAGAAAAGCATTTTATAGTACTATCTTAATTTCTAAACACTACACAAAAGTTTTTAAGTTTACTTCCCCATGTGAATTTGAAAAGATCCCTTGTAGAATTTGTCCTATCTTAGTCTATTTCTCAACACAAATTACAGTGTCTGTAGGTGCACTTGTAGACTACCAACCAGTATCCAATGCAAATGTTGCAGCCTTGTCTTCCCTATCAAGCCTGTATTTTGAGTTTTCTTTATTTCATTTCCTTCTAAGACTGGGAAACAGGCTGTAAAAGGACAAGTTGTCAAAGATCACCTTTTAATAAATATAAGTTGTATGCAAAATTAAAATAGTTATGAGCAACAAAAGGTGGCATTACTGTGCTCTTGTGCAAGAAGCATTCAATAAAACTTGGATAATTAATTTTATATGTGTAGATCAGTCCTGATATTTTCCTTTATCCATCAAGGGGAAACAATTATAGTTGGAAAAGAAACCTTCATGCTTTTTTTCCTAGAAAAGACTTGCCCAAGGTGGCCCTAACTTGCTAAAGCAAAAAGATTTTTTAAAACTAACTAGTGTAGCCCAAAGAGGGTGAAATGAAGAATAGTTGTTAATGTTCATTTGGATTAGTGTAAATTTTATTAGCACTGAGGTGTAATTGTCAGGAACTTGTAGTTTCATACTGTGGGGGATTATTCAAATATGTTGGTGCCAATGTTTGCTCAGTGCAGTCAGGATGACTGCACTTTCTGGGTCAACATTGTCTGAAAAAGTTTGCTGTACAGTACGACTGAGGTAAGAAATTAAACATTGAGTCTCACTTCATGTAGCCTTTGTGCTCTGTGAGGTGAGTCAAAGTTTTGCTATTTAAAGATCAGACATTTAGAGAAATTGTATTTCTGCTTTTGCACCAAGAGCATGTGGTGTCTGGTGTCTGTCAGAAGAAGGCTGACTTCTCTGGTAACCCTGGTCTCTGGGGCTTTTTTGTCAGCTTTTATGTGACTTACAACAAATACAAGGAAATTGAACTATTTTTAAAAGTCAGTCCAGACTAATTACAGACTTCCAGTCTACTTACCTGAATGTTGTGCAATCACCGAAATGGCATTTAACATTAAATGCTGATCCCCTGTATTGGCTTTGCAGTGCTCTAATGTTAGTTGGAGGCTGGATGATTTGTTGCTGCAGAGACAATGAAAGACAAGATTTCTCTGCAACAGACACTTGGATTTTCCTTTTAAAGACGTTCACACTCTTCTGGTGTAATTACAGCCTGCCAGAGTGAGGAGCATGAAACTGTTTAGCTTGCGAAGCTTAAAATAAAAGGTGTATGTGAAAACAAGAACACGATCCTTTTTCTAGCAGTCCAGCACCAAGTCCCATCCTCTCCCTCTCCTGTGGCTTCTTCCCCTGAAATTTAGAGCACCTTCCTATTAACACATTTTTAGGTGAGTGATGGGGCCCTTTTTGTCTTCTGTGTTGCTCTCATTAAATTATTTCTGCTTATTAATCTGTTTGTAGTTCATGTTGCATGTCTGAATATGAAGTCTCAGGTGTGGGTGCACAGATCTCCTTATGAATTATGCTCCAGTCTAATTATATAATGTGCACCCCAGTTCCCATGCAGGCTTCCTCTTGGGTAGACCTCTTGAATGTTTTTGGGCTTGGGTGGTTTTCTGGGGATTTTTTATTGGCCAATGTCACCATGCTTTATCCATAGTGCCAAAATAAAAACAGAAGGAAAGTATGTGGCAGGTCAATACCCTGGAGGGAGCAGGCATGACTCCACGGTTTCTTTCCCACCCCTTTCCTTTTTGCCCCCAGATATCCATCCCCTGCCTTCCCTTGTGTAACAGGACGGTCTTGCAGAGCTTCTCAGTCAGTAATGCCAAAAATGTTAAAGTGTAAGTGGCTACCCATTCCACCCTGGGCCAATCAGTCATTTTCAGTCACAGGTTTAAATCTGCTGCAGCAAAGCCAAGCCTCTGTGCTTGCATCAGGTCTTACAAAAGCAAGGCTGTTTGAGTGACAGGCACGGAGAGGGGGTTCTGATAACACACTGAGCTGAGTCTGGAAGCAGAGTATCAAGGACAAGGCTGTGCGAGAGGTACTGTGCATTATGGATGAGACACTCAGGTCCGTCATTGATTGATTGAGGGACAGTTACGCTCTTTCACAATGCTGGGTAAGATCATCTGGACTGTCACTTAATATGAGCTTTCTTGTCAGTGGGAAGATGACTTTTCATGTAGTGATCCAATGCAGACTGCAAATGACAGCCATTCTCTCCCCTCTGTTTTGCAAGGGTTTAGTTGCTCATGCAGGTGAGTTAACCTAAAATAGCTTTATCGCTTGCCAGGTGCCATATGCTGGAATTAACTCTTATTCTCAGAATCTCAGACTGACTATAAATGTTGGAAAAGCACCTGCGTTTGATGACGTGACATATAGGTCCTTTATCTCTAGCAGCCAAGGTGCCATTTAACTGCTGTGTAGGTATGGTATTAAATTAAATAGGGGAGCTGGGGGTAATGCAAATTTTTTTACTCTTTTCTTTCAGGACAGAGAACGAAGCTGTAACAAACAGTTCTGGAGACTTTGAAGCACAGCCACGGTACTGAGGTCTTTGACTGACAAGCCTTCTTCTTTTTCCTTCTTACAGGGCTCCTCCTACAGATGTTCTGAACACGTCTGCATCCTGGCAATTTTTTACTGTGCCCAGGTACTGAATGTAAGGAACAAGCTGCATAAAAAGAAGCGTGGGGTGTAGGAGAAGGAGCACTGTGAGGAGTATACCAGAAGTCATGCCTTTACAAAATGCAGGCAGTGGCATGACTTCAAGCAAAAATCATTTGAGAAAGTGTAGTTGCAGAATGACCGAGTTTATTTTTAGAAAATGACAGAATAAAGCTCTTATTCAACAATATGGCTTATAATCATGTTAAATGGTATGTGTCAGGCTTGACTTCCCTAAGTGTTATCCTTTCACTGTGTGACTGGAAGTTTATTTATTGCTTGAACAGAATTTCTTTTCCTCCCTACAGGTCTTAAAAAACAGCTCAAGCACTTCTGGATCAGTCTTTTAACTGAAATACTGCAACTACTATGAAGTTTTCTTGGTTTGCACTCATCTTGGCAGTGCTCAGTACTGAACTGCTAACAAGTCACTGTTCCACCATCAAGTCCCCGAGGTTCAGAGGACGCGTGCAGCAGGAGCGAAAAAATATCAGACCAAATATCATCCTTGTACTCACAGATGATCAAGATGTGGAGCTAGGTGAGAAATAATTGTTATTTGCTATTTCATTTCGTCACATGTCTTTCAGTAATTTCTGCCAAGCAGAAAGTACTTTAAATTCAGGGAAGGTACTGGTCCTGGAAAAATATCAGAATGTGGGGCAAGTTTGGAAAATGAGTTAACAAATATTATTTAATAGCATTCATCACATTCAATTACAGACTTTAGGAAATACATGCTTATCAAAATCTGCCATGGGAGGCTTTAATCACCACCATAGAAGGATTTAATAATACATGCAAGGATATACAGGTAAAGAATTTGCATCAAAGGCCCTTTTTCACTTTGTGACTTTCTGTAGCATTTAAAAATTTGAGCCTTATGAGGCTAACCTTTTCCTCAGTGCTGTATAGGTGAGTATCTATACTCTCCACATTTGTCACATGCATATATGTCGTCTGACATGTTTATGCACACATACAAACTGGTCTGGTTTCAGAAGATAAGCTTACTATTCCTATGAATTATTAAAGTGTTTAAAATCCATCTGCTTAAAAACTATGCTATATGTATAAAAATAGGATAGTTTTGCTTTCACAAGTATACTAAATACCTGAGCACAACCTGGACATACCAGCCAGAAGTGATTTTCACATATTTTTCTTAGGGTGGAAAAAGTTAAAACACTTGGATGAGGCCTTCGAATGTTTTCCATTAAGTAAGTTAGAAAGATATTAATAGTAGTTACGCATATAACTGATTTTTTGGTTCACTGCCCAAAGTGAAAAATGAAGGAGAGAAAGAGGATCATTTTAGGTTACCCCCAAGCAAATATTTTAGTTTTGGGGGTGGGAAGTAAGATCAAAAGGTGAAAAATTGGCAAATCAATTTGAAATGAAGTCTTTCTTAGTGTTTTTTAATGAAAGACATATTTTTAATAAAAGTAGAGTGAATTTCTAAACAAAGTCCCATATGACACTGAAAAATCAAAATGCTTCATTCCAGAAAACTTATAGGAAAATAGTTATTTGTTCTAAAATACATACTTTCAGCCAGAAAGTTGTAGACAAACAGTGGTCTACATCTAAAAGCATTTTTTTAGTTGCTAGCATTTTTGTATTTGTCATGATGCAATAATAATTTACACAGTCCTTCAGGGCTGTGAGAATGTAATTAATAAACTACATTTCATGACTGAGAGTTAGTACTTTTATGCAGCATAGCTCCAAGACCAGGCCTTTAAATCTGAGCATATCTTATCTTTTTTATTTCTCACTCTTTCAAATGTCTGCTCTGTTTAGCCATGCTGCATAATAAATGGCTGCTCCCGGCTCTGTTTTTGGCCTAAAACACAGCTATTACAATAGGAATGCATTTCTTCTTGATAGAGTTGTTCTGAAAATTTCATTAAAAGGGCCAAGTCATGTCTTCCTTTTTGTGATCTGAAAGAGCCTGCTTTCTCCAGGGCACTGGGGAAGGTAAGTTAGCAGACACATGTCTCTGAACAACGTTACATTCTTGCTGTCTTCAGTCTTGTGAGAGGGTATGCAAGTGGTGAAAGAGGAGGAAGGACGTGGCAAGCCACTTTGTTCATATTGTAAAGCTCCTTTCTTTGAAAGCTGCTCTGGATGTTCACAGGGCACTCTGGCTCCTATTAGCAGGCAGCTGAGCAATAGCCTGGATGTGTATGCATTCCCACTGCATTGAATAAAGACACAGGTTACGCCTTTTCATAGATCATTTCACAGGAAACAGGATTCAGCCCCAAGACTTACTGTACTGCATTATTCACACTTCTGCTGATAAATCATTCCGCTTATTTGAAAAGTAAAGCCATACTGTTTTCCATGTGTGAATTATCCCCTCACCCTTCAGTGATTCCTGAGAAAAATCTTGTTTCCCAAAGGTCAATGGGAAGTAGCACTTTCTGCCACAAACAGAGTAAAACTTAGACAGTGGTATCCAAAAAATCGCAAGACTGAAAGTCTCTCAGTATGGATTATTTCCTATTGTATTCCCAGCACGAACATTTCTAAAAGCTGTTCTAAATGAATGATTTAACATAAAAGCATATAGGGTACTTTATAGACTTCAATCAGGGAGGATTTGTCTCCAGAGCATGTATACGCATTGAACCAAAATATTCAGCTGCCTGAGTGCAAATGATATACAAGGGACTTATCCAAAGTAAAATTTGCAAGAGGGAGGGAGCTTGTACTTAGTTAGTGCTCAAAGCATAGGAGTATGTGTATCTTCCTATCGATCTGCACCATCCCCCTGAGATTTGCATTCTGAATGCAAAAAAGTTCAGCAGAGCAGCTGTCTCATTCAACTTATCAGATAAAACCCACAAATTGCTTCACAACTCCAGTCAGTTCCTATCTATGCTGGGAGGAATGTGTCACAGAGGAAGGATATTGCAGGTCAGCTGGTGGATGGCAGCTTAAGCAGTGTGAAGCATCCTGGCCCATAGCTCTTGAAGAAACTCAGCAAACACTTGGGCCATGAAGCTGGGAAATGACTGGTTAAATTGTGCCTCTGTGCACTTTCTTTCCCCCACCAGGATCTTGAGCGTAGAAAAATAACTGCCCAACACTAAGGCAAATAGGCATCTTGCTCAAGACAAAGCACCAACTCCCATAACCCAGAATTGCCCAGAACTACTGCTCCCCTGGAGACAACATACTGCTGCTCTTCAGGGCAGTGGCTCCAGCTCCCACTGGGGTCAGGTCTGTACTCTGTTCAGGCATGTGTACAGATATTTCCAACTTTTTGCTCACTCTTCAGTCTCCTCCCCTGTCCTCCAGATTCTCTATCACTTGCACACATCAGTACCTCAAACCATGACACCCCTCAGTGACTCTTGTAATCCTCACTGTAAATAATACCTTGCATAATGTCAGAAAGGAGTCAAAACTAATGAGTACATTGGTAGGTCCAGTGTTTCTAACCCAGAGGCCTTTGAGATGTCAGAGAAGTGGGAAAAGGTCAAAAAAAAGAGGGAAAATTCCATTTAAGACAATCACTTTTTTTGGTACCCTTGTTTACAGACTAATGCACCACCCAGTGAAATCCATATAAACCATCCACTGAGTATAGCACTGGGTGAAGAGATCACATCACCTGGATAGATCACATCAGGCATAATTTGCCTGGTTTGCTTTCCATCTTCACTAGAACTAAAGCACTAAAAAACATAAGCTGAAAAAATGGGGATATGTGCTGAGATCTGAGAAAGTCCATCACCTTCCTGGGGCTTTGCGTACAAGCCATATAAAGACAAGGTGGCTCTAGCTGTCCCTTTGTAGAGATGCCCATGTGTGATACACCTGGATGAAAGTCCACAGCAACTTTAAGACTTGTTATGAAACCTTGGTTACCAAACATGTTTCTTGAGATATGAGAATAGACTGAGAAGTGACACTGAATTTCTTGCATGACAAAACTTGCTAACTTCTTGTGCAAAGCGATTGTTCCCAGTTATCTGGTTCCCCTCAGGTGCTCCCCAATTGGTCATGTAGAGTGCGAGTGTCCTGCTGTCAAACAGTGCCTGAGTACATGTGCCCTGAAGACTGTGGGCCAGATGGTCCCAAGAGCACAAGCTGTGAGGAGAGCTACAGACAGCAAAGGATTATAATTTATATCAGCAAGTTTTATCTCCTACTTATGTTTTGTTTTCCAAATGAGGAAGTCTCACCTGCTTTGAAGTGCCTATTCCAGAATTCCCAGAGGGGCTAAATCTATTATCAGTGTCAGTAAGTGCATACCTGGAGGAAAAACTTACTCATAAACAGCAGGTTTGCAAGAGCAGAGGGCTGACCAAGCAGAGGAATGAGGAAGTGCTCTAACAGCTACTCATTTATAATGCATAGAGGCATGAAAGTGCACATCAGCTCTGTGGCTGTTACCGTGCATTAGTGTACCTGAACAGTGCACTTTCCATCGGAGGACCTTGAAGCACCTTACAGCTGAGCTCTCAGCAATAAACTGTGACATTTCAAAAATAGGAGAGCTATGGCAAAACCAAAACAAAACAAAACAAGAACTAAAAAGAAAAAGCCAGCCTGGGAGCTGAGATAAAGACATGTAGAGTGAGGATGATCTCTCATTTGACTTTTTACTTAACAACTCAGTGAAATGCTCCCACTCATACAAATGGAGACCTTTTGTGTTCACAGACCTCTCGGTTACTCTCCTACTTCTCTGTATCTCTAAATACATGGGTTTTGTCTGTATTGAGTTCAGGAAAGCATGAATGCAGATGTTCTGCATTTAGAAAAGAGGGGCTATGGAACAGGAAGGGTCCAAAATGATGGTCACTTAGATGCAGGGTATTAAATGTATCCTTGAAGACACAGACATTGGTACTGCCCCAGGAAATGCTGAAGAGCTAACTGCCTCTTCCTTTTTTTAATCAAACAATTTTGATGCAAAAGATCTCATAGTCAGCACTGACTCTTTAGCCCCAAATCAAAACAGAGCATGCTTAACTTTAACTAGTAAAATAAATTGTAAATTTTACTGCTTACACCTAAAGTTGAGCCTCCTTGGCAGTTTTGTGGTTTTACAGACATATCTTTCATGTTTAAAAAAATTATTTTTTTTATTTGGTTTCCAAGTGACCCAAACAAAACCACCAAGAAAAACTCTTATTGTATCAGTAGAATCTATGAATTTAAATTTAAGCCCATTGCTGTCAACTGTGTGAAATTAATTGTAAAAACAAAGGAAAAAAACCAAAGCAGAATTCCAGAAACCTCTTTTTGCCACCAAAATTGTGCAAGTATTACAATTCACAAACTTGTTTCCTGGACACATACTGCCGTATCCACGGTTCATGCTCACCCTTCAATCTCTGCTCTGTTGGATAACAGAAAGAGCAAAGTTTGACAGCCATCAGCAAATACTGACAGACCCCATCAGGAGCTGCTCAGTCTTTCTGCAATCTGAAATCTGCAAGCCCTGCCTGTCTCACCTTGTTGTTCATGAAGATGTTTTGAAGGATGCAAAAAATGTCTTTGTTCTTTAAACTGGATCAATACAGTTTCTTGAGAAAGGTGCTGAATTTTGCCAATAATTTTGCATACAGCTTCATCCCCAAAAGCTGATTTTGAGCGTATTGCTTCAGTATGGGAGCCGGACATGCTGATCCTGTGTCCAGAGAAACTTTTCTCTAGAAAAATTGTTACTGAATTGTCTCTCTATTCTCCCCTATCTATCCCTCCCTCCCTTACCTTCTTCCTGTCTCTCATTCTTTCTCTCTGATTATCTGGTAAAATGGAAAGAATTGTAACAGTTTATTGGTAATCTGAGAATTTTACATATTTTACTGGCACATTTACTAATGATGTATTCTGTGTAACATCCTGTTTTCTGACAGCAGTGTTTGAAGAACTATTGATCTATAAATTTTACACAGCTCTACAGCTTTAACATTGTATTTCCAGATTAGTCTGTATTTGAATTTTGTTTTGAAGCCTGAGAAAAATTTATTTCCAGAATCCTGAACAATATTTTTGGTGATATAATAAAAAACTTATCTTTTCTCCTAAAATTACATAAACTATGGAGTAGTACAGACTGATGTCCAAAGGCAAGCTAATCACCGATACTTTACTTTTAATGGCATAGTAGCAGCCAATATATTCTAACTATTTTTTGAAGCACAGTGATAATCAGTACCTCTTATTGCAGGGTCCTTACAAGTGATGAATAAAACCAGAAGGATTATGGAGAATGGAGGGGCTTCTTTTATCAATGCATTTGTAACCACCCCAATGTGCTGCCCATCGCGTTCCTCCATGCTGACTGGGAAGTATGTGCACAACCACAACATATACACCAACAACGAAAACTGTTCTTCTCCCTCATGGCAGGCTACTCATGAGCCACGTACCTTTGCCGTGTATCTCAATAACACTGGGTATAGAACAGGTAAGACACAAATCAGCAGCAGTTCTTTGTTTAAAGTGAAAATAACAGATATTCAGCAATGGGTCTCGAATCACTGCCTAAAATGAAGCATCTATCATCCCAAATTGGAATTACAGAGGAGAGGTTAGGTTTAGTGTTATGGAGAGGGAGGATAGTACTGACTGCTTGTCCAGATTCACAGCTAACGGCCATGTAAAGAAACTCATAATGGAGCAGCATATTTTCACGTTTGGATGTGGGAAATAAACTGTTGGGCAGTTACACCTAGTGTGAAAGAGGTGCATTTTAGTGGCATTGTGGGTCTGAACTGGCAGTTCCAGCCGTGATTATGGTCAGTATTATGGCCTGCTTGTGGACAGCTGTTAACAGTTATGGAAGAAGATGTCAGAGCCAGGCTGGGGACTGGTGCCAAAGACCTCACAGGAGTGAAGTGCCTGTCATGGGAGTGAAACAAGGTGAATGGTATAATTTAAAATTTGCCATGGGGCAATATTTAATTTGCATTTTCTGAAAAGGAGTAGAAACATGCCTTTAAGAAGGATTGTTCTGCTGTGCACCAATAAGATTTGATAGTTTTCTTGTAAATTCCTGGTGGTTTTCCGTAGTCAGGAGATCCCTTTCCTGTCTACAAAGAACTCTTCTTATTCCTCTCGTCTGCGCTTCAGCTTGATGTAAAACCTGATTCATTTCTGCATCACCTATCCCCTAAGATTCAATCTGTAGACACATTAGGCTCCAGCCTGACTTCCCCTTCGCAAGGTACAGGAGTTGTGCGAGGTCATGAGGGTGCAATTTGTCCAGAAGCGTCGTTCGACTACAAAGACTCCCCTTTACAGGACCAATGAGACACAGATTTTGGTGCCAACTGTGTTCCTTACAATGTAATTGGCAGCAAAGAAATTTGTCTCTATCAGCGGCTTAGGCACAAGAACAGATCGCTTTCAAAACATATAGCAAGCGAACGTCTCCATGCTGACTGCTTTTCCTAATTCTCTTAATGCTGTTACATCTAATGCCTTAAATTTATCTGCCTGTTTGCCATCTTTTCTTCACTACACAGACAGCTCTCTCTTTTTTCTTCTGTCTCTCTGTATCTGTAGTTCTGGAGAGCTTCTGCATCCTTTTCAAAAAGCAAAACCAGACAAATATTTAACTTCTTTGGACCTGGTGTTGGCTCTGACACATGTGCTGAATAGTACTTCAGTCTCTATTAAGCTGGTTTCAGTGAAGTTGCCATCTGAGTACAGCGCTGCTAAACCTGAGTAAGGGTCAGCATCAAGGCTTTCGAGGAGAAAAAGAGGGGAGAGAGAATTGACAGTCACTGCTAGAAAAGGTGCTGAATTCACCCTAAAATATAAGCCTTGTCTCATGGCTTATGTCTCAGAAATCCTTTCAACTTGATCTATGGCTGCCTCATGTGGGACCTGGTTTTCCTGTTCTTAAAACATTTAGTGTCTTATTGATTTGTAATCTAATACTTGCACAGCTAAATGCCTCATGTGTAAACTAGATAGCTCTGTCACTAGCCCTCTCTGCCTTCTAGGCATAAACACTCTGCTTTGGGTATATCTTCTGCACTGCCTTGTATTATGAAAGCATGTGGAGATGTCTACTAAATGCAGACTTGGCCCTATTAAATGGAAAGAAAAAGGGGTCAAAAGAAAAGGAAAAGGAAAAAAAATCCCTTTCCAAAGGCAGGCAGAGAGAACATCAGTCCTAAAACTGTCAGGGTAAGTGAGTTTTAACAAGGGGCAGGAAGGAGAAAAAGGAAATGGAAACAAATGAAAATACTTGTATGAAACTCTGATTCTGACCAAGGTACATTTTCTGACCCTATAATAGTATGGTCCCAAAGGATTTATCCATTTACTTCTTGTAAGATGAGCATCCCTTATAATTACCCCACAATTATTTTTTGAAGCGGCAGCTTAATTAACAGCAGATATTATAATACATTTTTTGAGGATAGCGTTGCCTCATTAAAAAGTCATCAAAAGTCCACTAACCAACTAATAATCTACACTTCACAGCTAGAAAGTTTACTAAAATTGTAATGACTCAGGAATACCTGGGAGTCAAGGATAATTGGGAGTGAAAAAGAGGGAACTGGAGACAGAGAGTGGCTCCATGCCACATAGACTAGTCATGACTCTGCGCTGATATTGCAGAAGCTGTGGGAGTTTACCCTGTGCATTTCTACGTGTTTTGAGAGGAAATCAATATCCTTCTCAATGGGAAACTGAGGTGGAGAAAGAGAAGTGAGTGACCCAAGGCCACTCACAGTTTGGTGGCAGTCCTGATAAGGCGCTGGTACAGAGAGCTCCAGACAATGTGCAATACCTCCAACCTGGTTCTCTGTTTGAAATGATGAGGATTTAGCTCTCACTTTTTGCATAGGATCAAAATTATTATGTAAGTCAGTGGAAACAAAGAGATGGGAGAAAGTTTGTATAGTGTCCTTACTTCTGTTCACTCCAAACAGTTTCGAACATCTATAAAGCATCTGCTGTCTAAACCTGCTGCAGCCTTAACTAAACCCTCTATACTGCAATTGGTCACATGTGGGCAGGTTTGAAGCCAGGAGGACTCCATGCAAGCACAGCAGGCCATCTAAAGAGAGGTCTGAAATGTGCTCTAATAAACTGTGGTCATAATTAGAGCCCACTGGGGAAACCTGGCAAAGAACAGAATGTTTTTTTCTTTTCTTTTTCTATTTGACTTTTCTACTCCCATTCTACTCTGATGTGACCTAATGGAGATGTTGCATTTCACAGAAACACCCCTTTTTGAATATTATGACAGTGCTAAATCATAGGCAGGAAAAGTGCTGGGTGCTAGCAGGGCAGAAAATATTCTGAAACAACACTGCCAATCCAAAATCACTTTTGCTTCAAATTATCATTTTAAAATATCCCAAAACAATGCAAGATGTTTCAATGTTTATGGTTTCCCTTACTCACAAGCTGTATGCTAATGCAGCAATGAGTCAAGTGCACAACTTCCTGATTGTTGAAAGTCCACTAACTTGGTAATATTAAACTAGAATTTGTAGGAAATAGCAGGGGAGACACAGTGAATAGGTAGAAAGAGAAAACAAAGCAACTCTGGAGAGCTTCATAGAGATGAGGCATTTGTTTTAACTACATAGGCTCCAGCTGCTCATACTGGGGAGGAAAAAGGGTCACTCTGTAATCACTTTCAAATTTTGTGGAAATTGTGAGAAAAACTTGAGAAGTCTTCTTTCACCTTGTAGTTTTTAGTGTCAGTAGACATCCCTTCAGCTATTTAGATTCAGAAATTTTATTCATAAGATTATTAGATGCAGGAGTTCAAGATTTTGCTTTGCGGTTTCCAAAGTATTGGCTGGGTATTTGCTCTTCTTTCAGTACTCTCTGCAGTACTGTTGAAGTCTCTTACTCTTTTTACCTTCTACTGCTCTGTCCCAGCCCTACAGCACGTAGTCTTGCCTTTCAGATATGCCCTTCAGTGTTGTCAGTTCACCCGGCCATTCACCTACACAAACACAAAGGAAAACTCCAGGAGTGCACTACCTCAACCTTGGCTTCCTCCAGTAGGAAAGGAGAATTGTCCTACATCTTAATAATTGAGCAGTAGCCGAGCATTATCTTAGTATTTTAGAAGACAGAGCCACGACAGCAGCACAGCCAATATCTGGGAGGCATAAATATAACAATCATTTTATTGTTAAATAGTGTGTCACGCTTTGTATACTGCAGGATTTTACATTTTTACTAGCTGAAGTTTCATCTTTTTGCACATATGAAGAGAAATGTAAGTTTAAAATTCTCACCCTGACTTAACATGCACATGCATTCGGAGCCCTCTCTGCTTAGTGTTACTTTGTAGAATTACTACCTTGTAATCCTTGCTCCTCTTAGCCCTTCACAGCCAGCGTAACTGTGCAGGAGAGAACAGGGGTCTGCTCTCGCTCAGCAACTGCTGACAGCCTCACAGCAACACGCCAAACTCAGCACCAGGCTCTCCCCTTATGGGATCGCACCTGAAAGAACAGAGATCACCAAATTAGGCAATTATGTGCTTATGTTTTTTAGAATTGTCTTTGGGAAGATGTATTGCCCAATATTTTATTTCTTGCTCGGAAGTATCGACCAATCAGAATAACATTCAGGATTCATGCATGCAAGTGTACTGACAACTTTCTCAGCCTTTTGTGGGACAAAAATGGTAACATAGCAAAGTTAAGCAACTTGAACATTAATTTCTAAATGCTTGCATTTGTAAAACTCAAAACTCAAGAAGTGACTAGACATCAAGATGTTACTGTCTGGCATGTTTTGACATTAGTCACAGACTTCTGTGTAGTGATGAACAGAAGTGGTCACTTGCTGGACAACTAGTTAATATGTTCAACAGTTCACATCAGCTTCTGATGTGTGTCAGTTGACATCTGTCACTAACAGGTATGTTTCTCAGTGTAGTGACCAAAGAAGTAATAAAATGCTGAGGTGACAAGAAACTGAAAGGTAAGGAGTATTTAAACTGTGTACCATTCCCTTCTGACACACAGGGACAAGTTAATCTTTCATAAAGGGAGTAAAAGCTATGCCTCCTGAAGGTGGGGGCAGACAATATATTTCCTCTGGAGGCAAAGCCAGTGTGTTTCCTGTTCACAGCCTTACAGTACAATTCACTGCCAGCACATGCTATTTTTAATCTGCATCATTTCAGTGACCTAATTTGTATCCTGCCTCATGCACTCTTTCAAAACAGAGAGGGTGACAGAATATGATACAGGGGTGGGAATGAGTGAGCAGGGAACGAGTCCTGGTTTTCCAAATATTTCTAAAGTGAAAAAAAAGAGAGAGAGAACTCCAAGCATTCAGGTTCTTTCTTAATTGATATAAAAGAGGCCAGGGAGCATCAAACATAATTTAACTTGTAAATATTTTAAATAATTGAAAATATGCCTCACTTTTCAGAATAAAATTGCACTTTCAGTCAAACTAAGAAATGTATAAATAAAAGTGAAATATGCTGAATATATTCAAATAGTCCACACAAAGAGAAATGTAGAAGAGGGAAAAGTCTGAAAAGGATAACATGCAGGATTTTCTAGTTCTATGGTATCATGTGAAGTGAAACATCTCTTGGTTTCTATCCAGGACCTCATCAAACCACAGCATGTTTGCCTACTTATGCTTAAAACAGAATTCTGTGCTATTAAATATTGCACAGAAAACCATACTCTAAAAGATTTTTAGCAAATTTATACATTCAAGTGCTTCGTTTAGGAAAATCTGGGTAGAGCATTGTCCATGCAACAATTTAATCTCTCTTGTTCATGTGGGCAAATGATAGTCTTTAACTACATAATAACATATCACTTTTTGGAGGGTGAAATTTCCTCAGCTTAAAAAGATGGACCAGCTCTATGCATGATACCGGCATCCACATCAGCATGGATGGGGATCTCAGATCCCCTTTGCAGAAGTCTACTGCTTTCTTACTGAGTTACTAAGTAGAGTGGGTTTTTATTGCACATACGGGGCCTGGGGGTGGCAGCTATAGGTTTTCAGATGTCTACTGAAAGGAAGGTACCAGTGAGACTCAGGAGTCCTTTCAGGCATTGTTGTGTCCTGCCCACTGTCCAAAAGCACTTCTGGCTCCCTTCATCCTACCCCTTAGGCAGAAAAGTCTCCACCCTTCCGTTTTTCTCATCCCAGTTTTCTGGCCCTGCAAGACCTCACCTTGGCCTCTGCTCTGAGCCTTGTCCCCCAGCCTGTCTATCCTCAAGTCATTCCAAACCTCCCTCCCCTCCTGGATCCAGTCAGCCCTTGACAGACACGTCCTGTTCCCACCGCTTACCGTTTGCCATCTCCTTTCCCAGCCTGATCAGCAAATCTGCTTCTCCCACTCCCCTTGCCTTGTCAGTCAGCTTCTTTCTCCTTTCTGCACTCACTGACCAGTTTCTTGGTTTACTTTGCCAGTCCCAGGCCCCCAGGCCCCCACGGCTTCCCCCTTCCTCCCCCCTCAGCTCCTTTGCTGGATCTCCTGCCATTCCACAAACTGCTTGTCCTTATCTGGTCACCTCCTGCCCTCTGCATTTCAGTCAACTTTCTCCCACCTACTGACACCACTCACAGGTGGACAGGGAATAGTCCTGAGGTGCCCAGATCTCCAGCACATGCAAACTGCAGGGTTGGTTTTTTTTCAAAACTGAGCAAACTTTGGACAGATATTCACCAGGATGATACAAGATGCCTCCTTGACACAGAGTCCATCATGTCTTTGACAGAGTTTCTGCTCTCAGTGCAGAGCATGGAAGTGCTATCAAATGAAAGCTTGCATAATTTTTTTCAGATGTTGAACGTAATTCCTTTTCCATTACTGTGGTTCTCAAAGATGGCTACTGTTTGGGCTAAGAAGTTTCAAAAAATTCAGCCTGAGGCAGACATCCAGTGTGGAAAATTTCAGTCCAAGTATAAGAAAGTTATAAGCAACTGAAAACAGGGTCTTATAATGAGAAGTGTCAGACAACATCAATACTGGAAAGTGCTACCAGCTTGGCCTATAATACAGGCTTTGTTAAAGATATCACCCAGGCTAACGATTGCTATATCAAGTTATAGGCTAATGCCTTTTGCAACTGCTGAGTTATAAAATCTTTAATGCTCTTTTTGGTTACAATGGTAAACCTGGCAGCAACTGGGAAAGACACACAAAGCTGGAGAAAAAGTAGAAAACCTGAGGTTTTCTACTGCGGTTATGTTACAAGACTGGGAACTGCGAAATCTGAATAATATTCTTGGCAATGCCACAGGCTTCCTGCATGACTTAGGTCTAGCTGAAGGTTAACCTCTTGGTGCCTCAGTTTCCTCACCGCATTCTTGGGACTGTGCTTATTTCATTTCCTAGGCAGTGCTGGCGTACTGAGCTGGCTTTCTGCACTTTAATGACGTGATATACTAATCCTCTGTAATTTTTCAACAGAAGGGAAAAATCAGACTTCTTGGATTTGCTATCACTTGCACAATGGGAAGAAAGCAAGGAGGAATTTACTGGAATAATCCAGAAGCTGCAGTTTTGTTGGGCTCTGTCCCCAGAAGCACAGAATCACTGTGTGTCAGCCCTGGAATGTCATATAAACAGTGCTTCGCAACTCCTGTAAATGGTTTCCTGACTTTGTTAAAGGAAGTGGGCTGTCTACTTAAAGCTCTTGTCTGGGTCACGGTGACTAACCCTTACTGCAGCATACCTTTTTAAAGGTTTGGGTTCGTTTTAAATCGGAAACATTCCCATAAGCCTCAACAAATAACAAGAGCGTAGAACATAATGTATGTCCTTTGATCTGTGGAAGTGCAGAGATGTCTCGCCAGTAGATGTAGGCCAGTTCACCTGTACGCTAATCCACTAACGCTGTGGAGTCAGGGGACTAATTTTATTGTGTAATACTGTAAATGTTAGTCATAAATGCTTGTAGAAAATACTGGGGAAAAAAGTACTGGGAATTATGAGAATTTGAATCACATTCAGCTATAAATATCCTGGCTTCAAACTCCAGAAATCCCCTGGGTCAAATTCTCCTTTTCTTGCACCCATTGCAACCCACTGGATCTCTCAGTCCATTTCAGAAATCATTAGCTAATTGCTAAAAGGAAAACAAAAACCTGTATTACAGCATTTATTCATGTTAGGTACCAAACACGTATATTCTGCAACCACTCCTGAGACACATAGATGTCTGTATAACTGTTCACCGTGCCATGTGTTGTTGTTTGCATAAACTTAATTGAACATACTCATACAGAATACAATTATTCTGATATACTAAGCTACCCTACATATGATTAAAAAATAACAATGTGTCCTGGGAACAGTTAGCAAAACTGCCAAAATGCAGATAAAAACTGTCTTATTAAAATGCAAGATTTGGCATTTGTCTTTCCTGTTATCCCTGTGGGGGCCATTACATGCAATAATGAAAAGATGTCCCTTGAAATGGCATTACTTTTTAATGAGGCTTTTACCCATTCAGTCATAATCTCCGTTTTATTAATTACAAGCAGGAATGGCTTCCTAAACCCTGTAACTGCTGAGTACAAGTGGCTTCTAAAGCTGAGAATTCCCAGTCAGTACTCAGACTTGGCAATTCAGCAAGTGTTGGGCTACAGCTAAGCTAAGGATGTGGGTTAACTCTACAAGCCAACTATGTGAAGATCCAGCAAGGACATTTGCACATCATTGTGTCAGCTCCTGGGCAGTTCCGTGACATATTCCATAGCGCTTTAATTGTTTACAATCCTCTGGTTAACAAAAAACAACTAGGACACCCATCGTGATTACTTGCTGATTATTATTTGGTCCCATGGACACTACTGTGCTTTCCTTTTACTCTGGTACTTGTCGTCATCCAGAGTGTGAAGAGCCAGACACTAACTGCTGGCACTGGGCTACAGCTCTGACTCACTTGCCCTATCCTATATTCAGTGGTACTCAGAAAACCCCACGGTGAAGGGACTGAACTCTTGTGTTTCAGTAAAAGCCTGGCTTTTCCCTTCATCTGTCTAATTACTCATATCTTCCTGAGCTTTTGACCAACAAACCACTCTTGGTTAAAGCAATTTGGCAAATGTGATCCATTATCATGGCTACTGCTGCTTCTGCTAGTGTTCAGGGCTTTACTATACGTTTGACATGGGAACTGCTTTATTCTACAACAGGGGGAATCATCTATTTCTGCAAACTGTCACTCAAGGAGCTGCTTAAAACTTGACAGCTCTGAGATTATTTTTATGATAAAATACTAAATCATTGCCAACACAAAGGTGAATGGTTCAGGCTGTCAGTCTGAAGTCTCATAACATGCACCAAAATATGGGGTTCAAGGGGCCAAAGGGGCGCTAACAAAACATTATTAAAGTTAGAAAATTAAGTTATCTATTGCAAGGAAATTCCAAGATGAATTGGCCCCCACCAACTCCAAGCCTCCCTTTCCTTTTCTAAACTCGGTTTATCTTTTCTCATCCTTATGCCCAAGGTCATTTCATCTCTGTATTTTATGCTGGTGGCTTTCTCTCAGGTAATGCCTGAATATCAAAAAAGAGAGGAGAGAAGGAGAGAAAGAAGCTGACTGTTCTTTGTTTTAGTGCTAAAACTGAAACCGTGGGGACTTTCTCACATGCATAAAGGAACACCCTATGGTGACGTTAAACTGAGAAGCTGTAGTAAGTCTTTCATGGTCATCTGTGTGCTACAGTTCTTCAGAGCTTGGCCATTTTGAGACAGATTTTCATAGCCACCTCTGTTATTTGCAAAGGCACTACATCAAAACCTACAGACACTAGAACTTCTTAGAGAAAAGCTTTCTAATTATTTTTAAATGGGCAAACCCATTTATTTTTCCCTAGCCTTTTTCTTGGAAATTGCTGAACTGTTTGGCTAAAAAGTTCCATAGAGCAAAAAGCAGCCTGAGTCAGATAGCATGGAAATTATCATCAGTAATGATTGAAGTTTAGCAAGACTGTAAATAGTAGAGTTCAGGTCTCAGTATTAGTCAATCTTAATTATAGGTGGGGCTATCAAACCATCCTACATGATAAATTGCCATAACTTCCATTTCACAGCTTGAAAGCCTCTGATCTTTGTGGGAGGCAGGTTGGCAGTAGAGTCCTTTACAGATAAGCACAGCATGCAGAGGTTCCCCAAGGTCATGCAGTAGCTGCTGGTGGATCTGGGATGGCATTCAGGAGGGCTTACCTCAGATCTCCCCTGTAACCACAGACTGTCCTTGGTTTTGCTTGGCTTGGTAATGCTTCCTCTCTCCCATACTTTTCTTCACTGTTTTCTCTCTCTGACTTCTCTTCCCCTTCTACTCTTTCTTTGGCTTCCCTTCCCACTGTATTTCAGCCTTTACCCTTACACTTTCCCTGGACGTCTGACTCCCTGAGAGTTGAACTCAGTTTGGCTGCCTTAAAGGAGATGTATGGTTTCCATTCCGGGAGGCAACAGTGGTGGGCACATATTCCTTCCCCACGGTCACCCTCTTCACCTCAAGCTTCTTGACTTCTGGTTGGCCTCAGGAGAAAAAAGGAGAGACGCCGGGTTGCTTGCTTGGTGGCTGTGGGAAGAAGAGCTGGAAGCCTGGTCTAGTGTCTGTAGGACTTGGTTATATGTCACATTCCATGTGGTATAGGAAAGTAACAAAATATATGACTGTAATTCTGGTTAGTGACATTTGGCAGTTATATGATTTGATTGCACCATATTTATATTGCCTCAGGCAAGTCTTAATTATGAACATTTTGATTTTTCCACCAGTTTTCCCAGGAAGTTCACCATGCCCACATCAGTCAGATGTGAATTATTTAAGCCCTTCCACAAATGTGCTATTTTGGTTAGATTGAATGTGTCTAGGTCAAATGTGAGGTTTTCTGAAGTGACTTCATTTCCTAGTAGGAAACAAGTATGGGGGTTTGACATGTGTCCCAAAGCTCAGCCGAGGAAGTGACGCTGGGCAGCAGCTCTCTGTGGGCAGTCCTGGCTGGCCAAGCCGGGGCCAGCAGCGAGGGCAGGGGCTGCGCACCACAAAGGGGTGCAGTGAGGTGGGCAGCTATCACCCAGAGGAGCTCTGTCCCTGGAAAGGGAAGGGTCTCTGTCGTTCCCTCCTCTTCAGGGGCATCTCATTTTGTGAGCACCGGGAGTACCTTTGCACTGACATGCTGGGGACATGGGCGGCAGAACTGCTGGCACGGGTGACCCTCCAGGGGCTTGTAAACCTCAAGAAAATTAAAAATGCAAACAGTGAAGTTACTCAGACACCCCAGTAACTTGCTGGGACTGAGCTGGAGCTAATAAATCCCTGAAAATGCAAGTTGCAGGCCCAGTCAGGTGTTTTGTCACTGCACTTCCCAGGCAGTGGAAAAGCAAGGCAGAGCCTTCCAAACTGACTTTTTTATCCAAGCCAAAGACCTTACACAAACAGCTAAAGAGCTTCCATACCCATCTGTCCCTAGAAGCAACGCGGCTGCATTTGCCAGGGTGCCATGCCAGCATTAATCCTCCCTCCCAAAGCCAGTTGGCCGGCTTTTGGTGTCTGTGTATCTTTGGCATAAGCGATTCACAACTCCCAGAGAGCTGGGAGCCCGCTGCATTGTGAGACTGTTTTTCTTTTTACTTCCTTCCAGAGGAATTGGCAGGAGCACCTGCAAACCCTCCTGGGCCTGATGGCAAAGGCTGAAAGTTTCAGTCTGAGTGGGTTCTGACTTGTCACCTGGAGCTAATGGAAAAAAATACACTTAGTTTCGGAGGCCAGGTAGAGGTGCTTGACCTCCAAGTCTTTGTCTCTTCATTAGTTTTGCCTTAGAGAAGCTGTGGCAGCAAAGCAGGGTGAGGATTCCCTCTTGCTCTACCCAAATGTGTCCCAGTGGGATGGAGATCTGGACTTCCCAGACCTTTTATCAAACCAACAAATGTAGCCAGGTTGCCAAGGCCAAACTTTCAAAAGTCAGAAGCCATGCTCCAAAATATCACAGGACTTGCTTAAAACCACAAGGTGTTTCTCAAATGTTTCCTCTGGACACTGAGTTTTTATTCCATTTTCAAGTGGAAACCAAGAGAAACATACTCATTCTAAAAAAAAACTGAAAATATTTCACGTGAGCACTAGATTCCAAAAGATTAAGAAGAAAACCTAAAGTCACGAATGCTTTCAACTCTCATAAAAACTGTGGAAATAACTTACTTTAATTTCAAAACCTTCTAAGGTATAAAAACAATATTTTTGATAAAGCAACTCTGACCCGTTCTAACACATTTTATCTTCATTCATGCATGCTTTTGACTTAGACTAAAAGACTTGGATTACAAAGCCTCATGTGTGTGTGTTCTTTTTTTTTTTTACCTTCACAGCTTTTTTTGGGAAATACCTCAATGAATACAATGGCAGCTACATCCCTCCTGGATGGAGAGAGTGGGTTGGATTAGTGAAGAACTCTCGCTTCTATAATTACACCATTTCTCGCAATGGTAACAAAGAGAAGCATGGATTTGATTATGCAAAGGTATTTTCCAGACACATAAATGCTGCATCATTAATCCATATAAAAATAACTTTCAGATAATTAATTAACCAGATAATTAATTAATTAACAAACTACAACCAAGAAATTGAGATGTCATTTTCTCTCCAGGGCATTGCAGATCAATTTCCACGTGAGAATATTAATTGCGCAATGGACGAAAGTTTCCAAGGGCTTTTCAGTGGAGCCTGGTGATTCCTCCCTCCCTCCCTCTCTCTGCTCAAAAGTGATGGTTCAGTGGCAGAAGCAAGTAGTAAATAAAGGCCTTTCCCCAAAATAATTGTGCCCCTTGTGCTACTGAACTTTAAAGTTAGCTGAGCATTGTCAGTTATTACTCTCATAAGAAACCTTAGTTAATGCTGTTTTCCATTATACAGTGCACACCAAAAAAAGGCCGTGCGCCTGTGGTGTCAGACTCCGGATATGACTATGAGAATAGATAAGCACGAGAACACAGCCGTTGGAAAACATCAGAGCTTGTTTGTGCTCTTGACAAAGTTTGGAAAGTATGCCAAGGTGACCTGCCCACTGCCATGAAGTTTCTCGGAAAGGCTTAGGAGTGCAGATTGCAGACTTTCCAGCCTGCACAAAGCAATCTGGAATTTCCTCAGACTGTAGCTCACGGAAGATGATACAGATGTTGCAGCTGTGGTTTCTGACCCATGTAATGAGATTTTATTGGAAGCTTGCAATGCCTGTTTCTGATTTCCCCACCCATAGAAATTACATGATACTGATTACATATTTATATAGACTAAAAAAAAGGAAAATAAAGAATATTGGTTAGTTATACATTCCTTACATACCCTGCGTATGTAGCTAGAATAAATAGGGAAATAGGAGGGGAGTGGATGCTTTGGGAGAGCAGTGTTACAAGCATTTCACTTGAACAGGCCACAAACCCAGAAATTATCACAACCCTGGTGCCTCACACTCACTAGCCATTTTAGAAACCAAAAGGTCACTTGCTGTCTCTTCCATATCCTTACAGGGATTGTAGCAGCCAGGGCTACCATGTGTGCTCTGAGTGTGCTACCGGAGAGGGGAAGGGGCAGGGGGGGATAGGGAGCGGGCGAGTGAGGAGGTCACAGCTGGTTGGCTTGTCCCAGCACTGACATGCGACACAGACCTTGTCCCTCAGGCTCTGCTTTTGCAGCTGTTTGGGGCCTCGAATCCACAACATATGATTAGTCATGCCTGGAAGTGCTTGAAATTACAAACATTGTCTCAGCACTTTCTCAATGAAGCTCGCACTAGACCTCCAGGCCAACAGTGAATACTCCAAGGTGGCAGGTGGTTTAATTTAAGTTTTCATCTTTTTTTCTTAGTACCATTTCCTCCCTTCCCCTTGTAGGCTTCCATTTGCCACCTTCGCTGTGGGTTAAGCCAGTTTATTAGTGAGCCACAACCTTAATCTCAGCAGCTGCACTGCTTAAAGTTGCACAATTAAATGAACAGAGCCTGCAGGAATTCAACTGCTCCCTACATTCGCATATACAATTTCTTTGATAAAGATTTTTGCAATCTGTTGCCTGTTGTATTTCTTCCACTTTCTACATATGCAAAAGTATACTCTCAACAAAGACCATGCAAGAAATGTTTATGTAAACAGAAAACCAGCATAAGAGTCAATGATTTCTCACAGTTAGGAGCCATTACCTTGTGAAGGTGTTTTATCAGTGAAATTCAAGAAACATATCTTTGCCAATATAGTCTGTCATTTTAAATGTTACTTAGCATTATATTACAAAATATGGTAATCATATTTACTTAATGCCTTCTCTTGTATCTGATTTGCAAAATACTGTCTCATTTTATGTGGCAGTGCCTGCTTAAGAAAGTAATTACTGCTCAGTCTCCCCTATGCTCCCTTGAATCATACATCTCTTTGATGGTATGTTTTTACTTCCTGATCTGAGCTGTAACAAGGACTTGAAAATAACATAATAACATGATAGTATGTGATCTAATTAATCATGCACTTTGTACCTTTTACTTTGTGTTAATCGTATGTTCCAGGACTACTTCACAGACCTAATCACTAATGAGAGCATTAATTACTTCAGAATGTCTAAGAGGATATATCCCCATAGGCCCATAATGATGGTCATCAGCCATGCTGCGCCCCATGGCCCCGAGGATTCGGCACCGCAGTTCTCAGAGCTCTACCCCAACGCTTCACAGCATATGTAAGTCAAAATCACACGCTGCCAGACCCGCTTCTTGTATCTGCTTCTTGTGAGGTATTTGTTTATGGAGACGTTGCAGGAACACAGAATTGAAAAATAAGAAACTCACAGTATGCGGTGAATGTTTGCTTGTTTCTTTTGCTGTGCTTGCTCCTCTCGGGCAGAAGAGTGACAGCTCTGACCATTATTAAAGCAGAGAGAAGCCCTTTTCCTCCTGGGAAGTTGTGGGAGATTAAAAGGTCAGTATTTGGCTTTGCAAGGGCAGCTTCTTACAATACCCTGAAAATATGTAGACACAGGTCAGGATCTGTTGGAAAGATATTACTTCCTTCGTCTTCCTCTGAGATATGCGCTTCCTGGGCTCTAGCTAACTGAATGCATTGAGAGTAAAAACACCCTTTTGTAGCTTTGGAGTGCACCAGATTTGTTTATAGACTAGATACTGGCAGATTCCCAAAATAGCCTATTAGACTGTGTTTTTAAATAACACACTTAATCTTTTTTGGTGATTACACTATAATAAAAAAAAAAAGAACTCTTCATTTTCTTTCTAGAACTGAAACCAACTTCAGGTAAAAATCTGAGGATAGTCCTGGATTCCACACCTTGCTTTATACCTTGAATATTCTGGGTCCTTTTCCTCATAGTGAGGTGTTATGGAAGCTTTCCATTGCCCTTCTGTCTACTATGGGCATGGAGACCACTCTTTCCATTTGTGCTTAAACAATGTCTTTGCATCTCTTTCCACACAGAAAAAAAACTTAACAAAATATTTTAGCTGGATTGTACATTGATTTGGCCTCTGGAAATGAGGAGGAATCAGCTTCGTCACACAGTGGGAAAGCTTCTTTGTCTACAAACTGCATTTTGGACACTCTGCAGTAGCTCACACGCAGAGATGTTTTTTGTAGTTACATTAACTGCTTTAAAATTGCAAGGAGTAGCAGTTACTGCATAAACTGCATGCATAAACTGCTCACAGCTGGGGCCAGAGAGATTTGCTGTTCATGGCTCATGGTTAAATATGTGTTAGTTTGTATTTTTTTTATCCTCTTAGTGGCTGTTACTTTCTACATATGCCACTTTCCCTGACCTCACATTCTTAACTATATTTTTCTTATCCTATATTCTCAATGATCCCACATTCCTGAGACTAGACTTTGCAAGTAATGCAACCAGTCAGCAATATTTCATAGTTACTTAGATATTCAGGGTAATTTCTACCTGTATACAGAAGTGATGAGACTGAGATTTTAGTTTGTAAATATTCAGTTGAAATTTGTTCTCAAGTAATCATGCTGAAGAATTATTATCACCTTTTTATGTCCTAAAGGTAAAATAAGATAAACATGAACACATAAAACCTGTCATATTGCGTTGTATGAAAGAACTTTCTAACTCAGTATCCTGAATTATGTGCTCCAGCAGAAAGCAGCAGGGAATGCTTAGGGGGGAGAAAAAAAAAACCCAAACCAAGAAAGATTCCTTTTCCCTGTTATTCCAGCTTCTGAAAATCACCATTTAAGGTGAAGCATCCAGGTTACTGTGCTCCATTCTCTTTGCATCAGCCTGATCTCTTTTTGAACCCTGGTGGCAGCCCCACCATATTGTGGCAACAAGTTCCACAGTGTCACCCTGTGCATTGGGGACAAAGGACCGCCTTTTCTTTCCTTCTAAACCTGGAACTTGCCCATGCTGCTGGTGTCCCCTACTTCCCCTCGTGTGAGGAATAATGAACAGTCACTACATCAAATTTAATGGACCTCTCCAATATCTTCTTTCAATCACCCCTTTTCATAGCAAGAGAGTTATACCTACTTGTTCTTGCTCTGTTCAACAGATTGCTTCCCATTTAGCAGCACAGATTGCCTGGCCTCGGGCAAGCCATCCTGTCTGCTGGGGGACTATCCATCATACAGGAGAGTAGGATTCAAACTGTTTCCGCTTAGCTGTGGGGACTGTGTCTGGAAGAAAAGCACTGAATCGTTGTATCTCACCCTACCTCTCCCCAGGCCAAAGCAACTCATTTTAGGCTCCATGCTCACTGCCTTCTGATGAAAGAGTGCTTGTAGGAACTTGCATTGGTTTATCATGCTCCTGACACTTTCTACTGCTTGGTGTTTTCAGCCTCCTTGTTTTCTAGCTTGTGCTGCTAGAACCAATGGGTTTAGCTAGTCTCCAAAATTTTAACCACCTCTCCACCTTATGCAGGTTACATGTTACCTGCAAAGAGAAGATCCTGGTTATCTGCTTGCAGGCTTAGTTTCATTTTAGTACTTGTGTAAATGAATTTTTATTTGTGTGGTCTCCTGGGGTCTAAATACCTTGTTCTGCTAGGCTACTTGTGGGATAGCTCAGAATACAAGACTCAGCTGTTTCTCTTCTTGTCTTCTGGTGTTGCTGATTTCTTGGCAACCTTCTTGCAAAGAGTTTTTTCTCTAGTGACCTCAAGAGATCCTTGCTGGGTTGTTTTGTGTTTCTTATTGCACTGACTGACTGCATGTGTTAGAGTTCAATCTGCAGACTAAGAAATGAGACAAATTGAAGATAAACTGCCAATTTGGGTGACTGAAGCCTCCAAATAACTGATTTCTCTAGCAAAAATATTAGCAACATGCTCTAAAAGACATAAGAAGTTCAGTTCTCACAGAAATATTTAGTGCTCCCTGTGAAAACAATACAAGAACAATAAAATCCCTCCTGCCAAGGTTTGTGTAATTTGAACATTTAACCCTTAGGTTTTCTTCCTTGGTGGTCAAGCACCATTTGAATCTCTTTCTTTCTGACCTTGGGTGACAGCCATCTGACCTTGGATTTTGTTTTTAAAAATGTAGTTGCTATATCATGTTACTGTAACGTCTACCTCCAACAAAGAAGGGAAATCAGGTCAAAAGCTGCTTGCTGGCTTTACAAACTGAGATGGAAGGTTATACCTACAAACCAAGGATTAAGATAGCCTCTCAACCACATGTGAGGGGAAGTTTTACTTAAAAGGACAGCAGCTGAAGCAGACCCTTATATTACATGATATTTCTTTGCTGGTAAACTGCCTGTCATTTGATTGAAATACTGTCTTTATATAAATTTTTAAAAAAACACAAACCAAAAGTTTGTTTAGAAGTTTTCCACTTACACACATATGAAGGGGGGAGCAGCTATGACAGGAAATACTCCAGTTCAGGAGACTTCTGCCCTGAAATGTGGGCATCGGTCTCATTTCCCCACTTAACAACATGGAAAGAAGAAGATCAAATGAATGCAGCAACAAAGTCCATAAGATTTATGAAAAACCCATCAAAGCCAAAAAGAAAAGGAAGAATTACATGCCATCATTACCTTACAGTCCTGTCCTCCTCAGCACAAACAGCCTGCTGGAGTGGCATGAAATGTCTTACAAGGACAACTGTGTAATCATTAATTTTAAGTGATCCCTGTTAATTCTCATTAGCTCCAGTTGAACATGAAACACAGGCTATATCATACTGGAAGCAGCAGACACTCTCTATTGTTTTTAAGCATCCATTCTTCCTCCCACTCTCCCACCTCTCCTCTCCTTAAAATATGTCCTATTTCTGACACATAAAAATATTTCTGAAAGTTTATGCTGGCTGCTATCACCATAACGAGTGATATATTTTCTGAAAATAAATCATACTAATGTATGTACTCTACCTACGCCCAGAAGTTATTTCTGTGGAAGAAATCGGGACTGGAGAAGATCATAGAATCATAGAATCATTTAAAAGACCTTTAGGATCATCAAGTCCAACCATCAACCATGCCCACTAAACCATGTCCTGAAGTGCATTGTCTATGTGCTTTTTGAATACCTCCAGGGATGATGACTCAACCACTTCCCTGGGCAGCCTGTTCCAATGCCTTTCAGTAAAGAAATATTTCCTAATATCCAATCTAAACCTCCCCTGTCGCAACTTGAGTCCATTTCCTCTTGTCCTATCACTAGTGACTCGATAGAAGAGACCAGCACCCATCTCAATACAACCTCCTTTCAGGTAGTTGTAGAGAGCGATAAGGTCAACTTCCCCTCAACTTCCTTTTCTCCAGGCTAAACAACCCCCGGTCCCTCAGCTGCTCCTCATAAGACTTGTGCTCCAGGCCCCTCACCAGCTTCGTTGCTCTTCTTTGGAACGCTCCAGCACCTCAATGTCTTACTTGTAGTGAGGGGCCCAAAACTGAACACAGTACTCAAGGTGCAGCCCCACCAGTGCCGAGTACAGGGGGACAATTACTTCCCTGCTCCTGCTGGCCACACTGTTTCTGACACAGGCCAGGATGCCGTTGGCCTTCTTGGCCACCTGGGCACACTGCTGGCTCATATTTAGCCAACTGTCAACCAACACCCCCAGGTCTTTTTCTGCTGGGCAGCTTTCCAGCACCTCTTCCCCAAGCCTGTAGCACTGCATGGGGTTGTTGTTACTGAAGCACAGGGCCCAGCACTTGGCCTTGTTGAACCTCATACAATTGGCCTCAGTCTGGTGATCCAGCCTGTCCAGATCCATCTTCAGAGCCTTCCTTCCCTCGAGCAGATCAACCCTCCCTCCCAACTTGGTGTCATCTGCAAACTTACTCAATCCCTTCATCCAGATCATTGATGAAGATATTAAAGAGAACCAGTCCCAGTACTGTGCCCTGGGGGACACCACTTGTGACCCACTGCCAACTGGATTTAACTCCATTCACCACAACCCTCTGGGCTCGTCCATCCAGCCAGTTTTTTACCCAGTGAAGAATACACTTGTCTAAGCCATGTACTGGATGAAAGCAATACATAGATCTTTGCTGTGGCAATGGACATCATCTATTGGGGAGAGAGGTTGCTAGACCTTTGGAAATATTGCTGTTAAATATGAAGTTATGACACAAGAGATGGCTCTCTAGACGTCCTTGGCAGCTGTTACAAGGGAATCTTGTTCCATCAGACAGCTGAGCAGGAAATCTTTGACTCAAAGGATGCTCTAATGAAAGCCTGAATTTTCAGTTATGCTCAGGGCCGCTGGCACTTTAACTTCCCTTTACCTTCCAGTATGAACCAGTCTTAGGGGAACTGTGAATTGGACCTAAGCTGTTTATAAGCTGTGAAGTAAACAAACATTAGAAGCAAAAATCTGCAGGAGACAGATTTACTGAAGAATGTTAAAAATTGAAATTTTTTGCAAAACACTGCTGGCAGGAGGACTGACAACCAGATTTTATGGTTACCTCGAAGCAGTCCTATTGCCAGGCTAAATATCTTAGGAGGAGCAGCTAGAAATGGTATCTGGCAAGAGATCAGAAAGCTTCCCAAAGTAATGTGAGAAAAGGTGGATTATATGAAAGGCAGACCTTTACATTTCCATTTAAAGATAGTATGAAAGGTGCTGAAAAACTAGGTCTGGCAGTAGTGGTGTACTTGCAGTAGTGAAGCATGAAAAGCAATGTTGTTGCAGCTCCTGATCCCTAGAGCAGTCTTAACTGTGAATGTGGGGTGGGGGTGTGAGATGGCTGCATTCAGGGTGCCTTCTTGTCACTGAGGCTGAGTCTCAAACATCAACCAGTTATGATGGTATTTCTTGTAATGTGGACACTTACCCATTAGAATGGGCTCATACATTTGCATAAGTAATAAATCTTGACATGTCAGTGTGTCTTGTCACTGCTGGCCTGAGGCCTGCTTGGACTCCTGACTTAGAGATAAATGATCAAAATCATCACATGCATCATTGCAAGTGTGACTTTAAACAGGACTAGAAGAAATAGTGTGATATAGAAATGCGGTAAGTTTTTAGTTACCCAATTAACTTCTGCAGCAGCAACAAAGATTTTTTCCTAAAATAAAAAGGTGTTATTTTTAACGGGTAACAGCTTTGTTTTCTTCTTTGTTCCAAAATACAACAGTTGTGTTATACTTCAGGAGTGAAACTTTCATACCTCACATCCCCAGATATATAAATATCCCTGGGTTTAAAAGATTCCTCTTTTAAGAGGCAGTGAAAGTAGACCCAGAATGCTGAAATTCAACTTCATATTAATGCCATTAATGCTGACCATGCCATGGGTCATGGTTTTTTGACTTTTAATTTTGCACAGAACCTAGGCTTCCTGCTTTCCAAGAACACTGTCTAAACCTGGAAGTCTACTTTCCCTGGAAACAAAGGATTTGCTTCCTTTGTCTATTTACACTTTTTCTGAAGAAACATGACCACTTATGCAATGTTTGCTAATCATATTTCAAAGAAAAATATAGGTGTTAATTTTGTACAGAAACCATTCATTTTTCACAATGAGTTTTACCATAGGTACTATTTTAAAATGTTGACTTTTATTTTTATGAAGAGAAAATGTTCCTGGGGCATATAAGTACTGTATTATTTTCAGTAACTGGAGGACTCCCAACCTAAACAGAAGATTAGCCAAAGGCTTCTGGGATAAAAACCCCCAAGAACTCTATGGAATTATTCAAAACCAACATTTTTAGGCCATATTTTTGTGAACATAATTTTCTTTTGTTGAATAGAAACAGGAGGGAATTAGGAGATCGTAAATAGAGGCAAACACAGATTTTTAATATGAGCAATTGAACAAATGTTTGTCAACATGCTTGCTTCTTTCCACATTAACCCATCTGTAATGGACATGTATATATATTTTTAGATATCAAATTTTTAGAAAACAAAGGTTAATTTGGAGTTGCACTGAATTCTGGGAGCTCTTTAAACATGCTGTACTCTGCTTTATTTCTTTTCCACACAGATACCACAACTGTGTAAACAGCATTAGTCAAGCTGAATCTCCCATTCTTTTCTTAACCTGTAAAATATCTTTTTGTAATAATGATTTGCAGAAGGGCTGTATTCCATTTGTGTCACTGAATATCACACCAAAAACCATTAAGTTACTGGTAAAAGACAGTGTAATTCATTGCTGAATTATTTGCTATTTGAGGACTCCACTTCAATAGGTCCTCAAGTACAAGCATGTTTTGGGTTGTTTGGTTTTTTTATTTCTTGTCTAACTTACAGTTGTTGTAGTACCTTAGAAGCCAAATAAGTTGCACTCTCTATTTTGAAGTTCAAATTTAAATATACAAATGCAGTAAATACGTTGTCAGTAAGAGTAATTAAAATGTGTGCTATGAAATGCTGATTGTTCATGTAACTGAAAGTTATTGAGGCCTTTTGGATTCAGGCCACAAAGCTGAATGCTAATATAATTCCTTTCCTCTCAATGTAACTTTAAGTATCTACTTGAACTGATGCTTATAGATAAATAAATGATAGATTTCATGGTGAATCTTTCTTCAAAGAGAAAAGTGCACTAGTGCTTATGGGTATTTACTCCTTCCATAACCTATAGAACACTTTATTATGACCACTGTGGGCTTTCCTGTTGCAGTTTAACAGGTGGTAAATAGACAGTGAATGCAGTTTCCATGATGGTGCATGAACTGGTGCAATTTCCATGATGGTGCAGAGATATTAAGCACTAACAGAACCCAACCCACAAGTCATTCCTTTCCTGAGTAGACTGTAATTTAAGTCTAGAGAAAGGTAATACTAATTTACTTTGTTGGTTTTTGCAAATGTGCATATAAAATGGGATGATTTCTCTGTAAATTTATTCACATAGGTGAATGATTATGAAAACTCGGGGTGAATTATTGTTCTCATTCTGAGAATGTATTTATGGAAGAGTGCCTGACTGTGTTCAGCGTTTGTTATTCTTAAGTATTTGGGATTTTTTTGTTAGTTAAACTGTGGGTATCAATCTGAAACTTTATGAACCTGACATCTTCCAGTGTCCTGCACAGTGCCAGAACAGACCTGTCATGGAGTGCCAAGAAGTCTCTGTGTAGTAAGTTCTGCATAGTATGTGTTGGACAAATGTAAGTGAGCAACTGAGCGATCTAGGTTTGCCCAAGCTAGTACAGCCTACGAGAACAACAAATACTACACCTTTTTAGTAGAGTAATTTGCTCTCTCAATCCTCACCCTCTCTACAGATTAAATATTCACGTAGTATGTTGCTGGTCTTTTTAGAACAGACCTACATGAAGGGGAGCACTTTTTCATGCTATCTATTTTTGTAACATGTAAAATGAACTCTCAGTCAGCCTCTGGGCACACATTCAGAAGTTTAAGTGCTTTACTATTTGCTGATCAACTGGCAAGAATGACCTTGAAATCAGAAACTGCTCCTTGCTGCGCTCTGGGGCAGCATCTGAGCTGTTCAGGGGCAGCCCAGCAAAGACCGACAGGCAGGTCAGCAGTAGCTCCTTGCCAAACTTAGAGGCCATGGACAACCTGAAAATAATGAAGTACCTGGCACTGTCTGCTGATCATGGATGAACAAATGTACTCAAGAAAAGATAGCCTCCCTGACTGAGAAGAGGCAATAGAAGACATGTTACATATCTGCAACTTTGTATTCCAGTGCTAAGAGGAATCAAGGAAATATAGATGTTAGTGTTACTTTACAGCAGTATTTGTCAATACAGAGGAAAGCCGTTCCCAAAAATGGAAGAATAGAAACAGTGACAGACTGTGCCATGATGACTCTCAAGGGCTTATAACAGCCAGACATTTAGCTGATATCTCCAACTGCTTCAAGAAAAAAATGTTGTGATAAACAGTTATCACTGACAGGGAAGAGGTGTGCCTACTTGGAAAGGTTTTCAGAAATCAGCAATATTGTCCCCAGAATTCACCTCTGTTGCATTTGTTTTGGGATTTTTTACCCCCCAAAAAGGTAGACAGATCTGAGGGCAATATCAGGTCTCGTGCCTGGCAAGTAATGCCGTTCTGGTGGATTTCTGCAAGGTACAACAAAGAAGCGTATGCAGGGAACACAGACAAGTTGTGGGGGTTTTGGATTCCTTTCCATCACTTCCCTAGTACTCTTTCCCTTCCACTTTGGTTCCCCATTTCACATTTCTCCATCAGCCACCAGCACTGGATATTTCACAGAAGGTCCTGGTCCTTGAATTGTCTGGGAGGAAAATTCTGCTTAGTCTCTGCCTGCTGCTTTTCTTACCCAGAAAATTCAAAATGCATTTGGAAAGTGTCTGTGAAAGGGTTTAACCACCCTGCTAAACCCTTGAGTGCTGCTTTTAAAGACTATCCATTATGTGGATGAGGCTTCTGACAATGGCCTGGGAACGTAAGACCTGAGCCTGCTTTAGCAGCTGGCTCTCCTTCCTGGCACAGCGGCAGGCTGTCATGGTGCTGCCGGCTCAGCGTGGCTCACAGCCACCTCATCCCTCCGTGGCGGGGGCACTCAGGAGTCCACTGAAAAAAAGCAGGGGTTTGCTGGAAAATGCTGATTAATCAAAACGGAGCCCTTTCATGGGAAAACATCTTGTCTGACGAACTTCCAAAGAAACCGAGGAAAGTTTGCACTGGAAGTATCCTTCTTTTCTGTCAATGTGCCTAATATCTGATAGCTGACCAAAACTCCTAAGACTTGCTTCTGCAAGGTCTAGGGCTCCATCGGCCCATCTGCTAGGGCTGCTGGCTAGCCAACAACCTGGAGAGTTGTGCTCCTGGGATCAATTTCATTAATTTTGTGATAGTATAAACATTTCTTTTAAAAATCAGACTTCAACCATAGGAAATGTCAAAAATTTTGACTTTTCAAGCTGAAATAAAAGATTTTTGCAGCAGAAAGGAATTCTAGTTTATGTTTGTCTTCACTCAGCAGGGAGCTAGCTTTTCCGTACTTCTTAATCTCAATCAAAGGTCCACAAATCCTGTGATACCATTGTCTCACTTCTGTTTTCCCTTGAGGCTAATGGTTAAGTGGGTTAGTCAAAACTAGCTGTAGGTACTAGAGACATATGTACCTCTCAAATTCTACCTAAATTCTCAAAAATGGTCTCCAATTAAAATGTGGACTCTGGTAACACTCGTGTTACTGTTCTTACCTTAGTATTGACTACTAAATTCCTTTTTTCCCACAGGAAAATAACTTTCTTGTGAGTTTCATTTAACTTGTGCTAATATAAAGGTAATTTCCCCTCTGGAAGCATCAGGGCAATTTACATTAATACTAAGGGGAAGTACTCATCTTTGGTCTCTGACTTTCTTCATTTTTCTACTTATCTTTATGGGATGGATCATTCAGATAAGCATTTTTAACAACTAGATTCTTTTGAGAAATATATTTTGGCATATCCCAAATATTAACATGGATCTGGTAGTGGTCTTTGAGCCTGAAAGAAAGCACAGAAAGCAAGACGTTAAAAAGTGTTTAGGAAGTGATATATGAACCACTGAAGCTTGGAAGCCACTGAAGTGATGTGTGTTGATATTTGACATTAGAAATACCAGCTACCACATGGGATATGTGATTTAACTGTTTGTTGGCTATTCCTGTGTTAGAGGAGTTCCCACCTTCCTCCAATGCCTGTGATGCTGCACAACTTTTCAGATCCTTTCTTTTCCTCCCAGCACTCCCAGCTATAACTATGCACCAAACATGGATAAGCACTGGATCATGCAGTACACGGGGCCCATGCTACCTATCCACATGGAGTTTACAAACGTCTTGCAGCGCAAAAGACTCCAGACCTTGATGTCAGTTGACGACTCTATGGAAAGAGTGAGTTCAAGAAACTACTGTGAATACAATCTTATTAGTCGGTAACAAAATTATATTAATACCTTCTTTACCTTCACCAACCACAGCCTGGGGAAAGCCCTTGGGCTACAAAGAATTACTCCACATGTCCCCAGTAGAAATGAATTCTGGTTCTCTGCAACAGTGCCAAGCTCCTCGCTTGCTTCTTTTAATTGCTGCTTGAATAAGCGGCTCATTTTTTTTAAAGGGAAAAGTCACTGGGCCTAATATAAAGCCTGGTATTAACAGAAGATGCATCACCTGCATGTACACATGGATAGACACAGGTGCGCACATGACAACTTCTATTCATTTCACACACTCCCTTCACAGTTCATCCTTCAGCTGAAATCTGAGAATTGGCAAATCACAGCAACTCAGGTGTCACTCTGCTAGTGTTTGCAGAAGTTAGGCAATGCAGTGTACAGCTAATTATAGGTAACATGATACATGAACTATTAGGTGTACTTTGCATGACTTTTTGTTAAAAAATCAAGCACCATGACCAAAGATCTTCCCCCAGAGAGATTTCTTTAAACTTTAATAAAAATTTACAGCCTTTTCCCAAGCCCACAACTGTAAGGAATGAGAAAGTTGTAGACTAACACAGTAAATCAAATCTGAGCACCATTTGCTATAAAGCTGTAGCAGACTTTTTTCCCAAGCTGTGTTTGAGTACACAATGACTTTTGGACATACTAATGCAACTGCATTAGTAGTACCATATTTTGCTGTTTAATTTTCTGGACCTGTTTAATTTTCCCCTCTGTCAAATGTGAAATTTAACTTGTAAGTTGAATTTTTTAGCAGCACAATAAAGAGGAGATGTAAAAATGTCCACCCCCAGAATGTCTGTTTGAACAGCCTCACTGATATCATGTTTGGTTCTGTGAACTTAAGGGAGTAAATTGATAATTTTACATGACTATGCACAAAACACGTTTTGCTACATTTCATTCAAAGTTTTTCCTATGCTGTGTTGCAGTTATACCACATGCTTGCAGAGATGGGAGAACTGGAGAATACCTACATTATTTACACTGCTGACCATGGTTACCATATCGGGCAGTTTGGACTGGTCAAGGGGAAGTCAATGCCGTATGACTTTGATATTCGAGTTCCTTTCTTTATTCGTGGTCCAAGTGTAGAGCCGGGATCAGTGTACGTTCTTTTATGTCTCTAGCACAGCTGTTGAACCTAATGCAATATGTTTCTAAGAGCACATAATTATCCCTCTGTCTACTTTCATTTCATAAAGGATGCCCTATTATTGCAGAGCAATGAGTCTTATAAAGAGGCACATCTTTCATTTTGCATATTATTAATAAGTTGTAATGCAGATGAGAAAATTGTATAATGCGTAATCCTGTATGGTTAGGCTTTGAATTTTGCTTTTGAAAAGTAGGTGCTCACCTTTACTACTCACCTTCTGGTTTAGCAGAATGGATGGTGTCATGCCCTCATTGTCAAGGAGGTAAGAGTAGTGTAGCTACTGCACCTCCTTGTTTTATTGTGCTTAGCTTTTTCTTTGTGATGCCAGTCTGCAGTACTGGCCTGTCGTTCTGAGTTGTAGACTTCAAAGGGGATTTTCTAAACTTAGCACTTCTGTAGAGCTTTACATCTTCAAAGCCCTGATAAACATTAATTATCATTCTATTTCCAAGAGAATGTGAAGACTTACATATTGAACACATGACAACTATGACCTTTTCTGTTGATTTGCAGGGTGCCTCAGATAGTTCTGAATATTGATCTTGCTCCAACAATTCTGGATATAGCAGGACTTGACACGCCTCCAGATATGGATGGCAAATCTGTCCTAAAGCTTCTGGACTTGGAGAGACCAGGAAACAGGTGGGTCCCAGCATTTTTTTTTAGCCAGTTCAGAAGCAAACACCTGAGTAAATCAACAACTGAATGAAAAAAGAGATTCTGTGAAAATGAGCTGTGTCACGCCAATGACCACAGCTTTCACATTTGAAGAGTCTCTTAAATAGCACATCTATAAAATTGCAGGTATATATAAGTGGAAGGGTGTTTTTTAAAAAATAAATTGTTAACACTAGCAGTACTATGCATAGGTGCCAGCAGTAAATATTATTATTATTTTGCTTTCAGGTTTCGAACAAACAAGAAGACCAAAATTTGGCGTGACACATTTCTGGTAGAAAGAGGGTAATTATTAGGGGTGAGAGAGTTTGGGGAGAGCCTGCCTGCTGGGAACACTCTCTTGTACATGCTTTCCTTTCTGCTCCCTCCTCTGGGTCAGTGTGCTCCCTCCTTTTTATGGTCAGTGAAGTAGTAAATTTTGCAAGCAAACTTACAGGCCTGACTTGTTTCCTAGTTTCCCACCACTGGCTTTGCAAGCTGCTGTGCTCCCAAATCCCTACCTCTAAAGAAATTTGAAAGCGTGTTTTTCTGGTGACTGTCTTAGCCTGTACCTCCTCTTTCTCTAACATTGTACTTGTGCACACTTCTGTCATCATCTGACTCATTTTCTTACCAAATCTCTGCTTCAAATCCAGCTATGCAGAATCCTTTTATCAACCGATTTTGTATTTTCCATCACATATTGGAAGCATTCTTCATTTTTGTTCTAAGAACAAAGAAAAGGCTTATGTGTAAATGAGATTTATGACTACAACTGCTCTTCTTTTCACTGATACTTCTTTATACCCTCTCACCTTGCCAATTACTGCTGTGAAAATTTTCTCTGGGTAAACATTTTACTGCAATTTCCTTGTGGCACTTTATGGCTTTACAGATTATAGAAATCCTGTGTGATGTAGTGCAAAACAGTGCATATAAGACACCCTGTAATATATAAGATATAGCTGAACGAATATGGAAGCCCTGTAGTGTCTTCAGCTGGGCTTTTCAGCCAGGCGAGTATGCTTCAGTGTGTTTTGCTTTGTGAAAGAACATACATTTATGTATGAATAGTGCTGAACTGTATCCATTAGACATGTTTCAGCAGCCCTTATTTCTCTTTGGGTAATTTCCAGCAAATCACCTGAGCCTTTTTTTCACTACATGACCTACACTGAAGGTCAGTAACAGACATGTGGGGATCTTTTTTCCCTGAGAAGACATGAAGTCTTCAAGTAGCTTTGCTTTTCTAGTTGAATTCCTCATGTCCAGATTTTAGAATAAAGTGTCTAAAATATTTAACTTTATTTTTTTTAAAGCAAATTTCTACGCAAGAAGGAGGAACCAAACAAAAACACTCAGCAGTCTAATCAACTACCAAAATATGAGAGAGTAAAAGAATTATGCCAACAAGCAAGATACCAGACAGCCTGTGAACAACCAGGACAGGTAAGCCACAAACAACTGCAGTCTTCCATGCGCCACAGGGAAATACCTATTTTTCACTATGGGTCAAAAGAATTTGAAGAATATGGCATTTAGAATAGACCATTACTCTGAATGTCTCCAGAGCAAAGAAAACCAGAAGCATATTGCTCTAAGCAGCAGTCCAATTTAAGGTGTTGGATGGCTGGTCCTTAGTTTGCTGTCTCAGTACAGGGCTTATGGTAAAACGCTCATGCTTAAATGTAACATTAGATGATAACTTTTTCTTTAATTCAGTGTATTGCTTAATATGCAAGATAATTATTAATAAGGGAGAGATCTTTTTTGAACAGTAAAAGCTTGTAGTCACTGGGCTAATTCAGAATTACTGAAGCAACCTGGTTAGTCCTCTGTGATTTCATTTGCTGGGATGAACAACTGGACAATACACTTGGTAATCATCAAGTTTTATTATTTATTGAAACACCTTTAATAGAAGGGTCCCCTTGCTCAGAAAAGCTTGCTGTTAAAGGTCACTGTAAGGATTCAGACAGTGATATCCATACCCAGGCGTTACTTTTTCTTCTCATAGCCTTAATAATTTCAGTATAATGCCTGACTCTGATAGAAAGGTCTAATTGCCTGCTCATAAAACCAGAAGTTACTGCACCCCTGACTAGTATGCTTACACCTGCAGCTCCGTAGTGTGTATACAGGGAGGGAGCTAAATTAAGAAAAAGTGAGTCTGACTCCAAATTCTTTTCAATCAGTTCTGAATTAATGCTATACCTACAGTAAGATATGAAGATGAATTTACTGGGGACATGTGGAAGAGAGCAGAATGCCTTCCCACCGACACCACCTCCAACCAGACACGTGCTGGGGGCCCCGGGCAGCAGCTCGCGCCCTCCCTGCTGTCCTCCCCCTCCATCCCCATCCACACACACCTCCCCAGAGGAGTGTGAGGCGATTTCTCCCAGGCAGGCGCTTGCGCCTTTCCCTTAGATGTTTGCTCAGACCACCGCAGCCAGCCATAGGCCTGGCTCTGAAATATCGGTAAGCTGTTTTGAACGGGGGCATAAAGCCTTCACTGTGCTCCGCTTCCATCTGCAGCCACCCATGGTGCTTTGCCCAGGGCAGGTAGAGCTCTGCACAGCAAACTGGAGGGCACTGGGGAGAGCTCGCTCACTTAGAGAAATGCTCCGTCCCTACCTTTCCCCTTCTCGTTCATTAGAGCGTAGTGTTATAGTAAATCTTGGTTAATCCCACACTGGACTGGAGTATGTTTTGGCTGGCACATCCTCGGTCAGGTCCTCTGCCACAGCTCTCACCTCACACACGCTCCTTAAACACGGCCACTTTTGAAGGGATATACACAATATTGCAGTCTCACCCAAGGGCAAAGTTTTCAGGAGTTCAAACACTGCCATTGTAAACAGAGATTAAATTTGAAAAACTGAACATTTTTATAAAAACTAAAGGACATCAATGGAGTCATTTAGACTGTTAGACGCTAAAATGTTTAGTTTTAAAATACCAAAATATTTTCTTTGCAATTATTTCTTATATTTATTACCTCTTATGCCGAAATCCAGGTTTGGGATAACTTTACTTTTCCACATGTGAATAGAAAAGGTTAAGTGTCCTGACCAGATATCACACCTGAAGCAGAAGGAAACACAGCTCACAGCCCTGTTCCCAGCCCACTGTGGTAGACTTGTCTTTCCATCCCATATTGGTGAATCCCGGTTGATCAAAGGGCGGAGGGAGAAGGCCTTGAGCCAGCAAGGAGCTTATGAGAGCAATGGTGTTTGATAGCGGCTCTCCCACCTACAAACTCATATCATGGTCCTTTAACTGTAGAACTTACATTGACTCCACAGAGCCCAGCAGCCATCCCTCATGGCTGAATTGAAGGACAGGACTGAACTGACGTTTTAAGACCAATTTTCAGACCTAGCCATTGGTGTACATAAAGTATTTTCTTAAACAAAGAGACCAAAGTTGTCCTTGATACTTCTAACATCCTGAAGGCTTCCTGTAGGGATGCTGAAGTTAAACATGCCTACAGAAGCCTCCTGTCAGACAGAGCATCACGAGGGGTGGTAACATATCCTCTGGGTTCATTCAGCCCGTGGTGCAGGGACCCACTTCTCCTGCCCCATTCACTCCTGCACCAGCCCTGAGAAGCAAGGGCAGTTTGTCTCTCAGGAACAGACTACGTGTGGTGCTCACAGGGAAGTCAACATAGAATAGCAATGGTGTGAACTTAAAGAGTGACACTGGAATAACATGAACTTCAGTGAGGGATTGCAGTGTGAAATAAGTGTCTGCAGGATTTTTTCCATGTAGAAAAGTTCATAAAGAAAATTAAAAGTTAATAGGCCAAGTAATTTTACTTTAGCCCAGATGGTTTCCAATGTGCAATATGAGGCATCATAGTTTAATATGAGGTTCCTCCAGCAGATTTCCCCTCGTCATTTTACACCTCTCAGAAAAGAGAAAGAGGAAATATTGTTATCTGGGTCTTAACTTTGTCTTGTCTTTTGAGATTAATATCTGTAATTTCAATTACATAGGTGCATATATCGGAAAAAAATCTTCATTTTAATTATGATGGTTTATAATACTTCCTACATTTACTCTAATCAGTTGCAGTTAACATCACTTAAATTAAAATTGCCTTCACAGAATGAGTGATTGCTGACAGATTTTTAAATAATGAAACTACCGCTCTGTGGGAAGTTGCTGCTAAATGTCTGGAACTCAGAATAAGCATTCAGGGAATTAATACACCAATGTACTGTCCGGTACCTTTAGAGCTTGTTCTTCATTTTAATTTACTTTAGCCAATGCCTAGTTCATTTGAAATGGAGAACACAACTGGAATTTGAAAAAGAAGAAAATTTGTTTTTCTTGTATTAAAATGGGGTGTAAGCCTGAGACCTGCTAGTTCCAAAATCTCCAAGGACATGGTACTCAGGAAAATAATTGCTTCAGCTTGCTTTCTATTTAATATCTAACCTTTAAATAAAAAAAAAAATTAAAAAATTACAAAAAAAAAAAGAACCTGGCATAGTAAAGACACTTTTTTAAATTAAAATTTTCAAAATTTCTTTTTTTTCTATGTCCAATGTCTATCCAAAAGTAGGCAAACTTAAAAAATAGAAAAAAAAGAAAATATTAAACCTCTGTGTAATTGCTATAATTATTCCATAATTTTTTAAGTTCTAAATGACCATTTGCCAAAAAGAGATGAGAAATTTAGATTATAGATTACATTTAGCTGCAAATCAGCAAGGCTTTGGGTTACCAAAAAAAAAAAAAAGTTTTGTTTCATTAAGAAAAAACTAGTTATAAAATGCATATGCAAAATTGAGTTAAGCTACTTTCACCATGATTTATTTAATTTAAATTTTTTAGCACCACTGACAGATTGCATCACTTTCATTGTAGAGCACCATCCCCTTGCTATTTTTTCATAATCCCCATTATGGGAGGACAGTTTCCAAAAGTTCACTCACCTCCTTGACAACATATCGGAAATGAGATGTGCACAACTGCATGGATATGTTCACTTTTGAGTTATGTGCAGCCGGACATTAAGTTGGGCCAGTAGTGAGCCCTTGTGGAGGAGAGGACCACGCCTGCTGAGCTGCATTAGCAAGAGCACAGCTAACAACAGGTCGTGGGAAGTGAGTACTCGCTTCTCCTCAGTGCTCGTGGGCTGCAGCTGGAGTGCTGCATTCGGGTTGGGACCTCCATTAGCAGAGGGACTTTGGTAAGCTGGAGCAAGTCCAGTGGAGGACCCCAGAGATGGTGAGGAAGTACTGAGGAGGGGCAGAGGTTTGTTTAGCCAGGAGAACAGAAGGCAAAGGGGGACTCTAATTGCTTCCTTCAACTAACTAATGGTTAATTAGAGAGAAGGCAGACCCAGCCACTTCTTGGAGGTGCCCAGCAAAACGGCTATCAGCAACGGACAAGTTGCAGCAAGGGAAAGTCTGGCTAGGTGTGTGGAGAAAAATGTTACCGTAAGAGTCATTAAGCACTGGAGCCCAAATTGACTGTGGAAGGTCCATCCAGGGATGCTTTCAAAACGTAGTAATGTTGTTCCTACTTTGAGGAGGAGGTTGGACTAAATGACCTCCAGATGTTTCTTCCAGCAATTGCACATGCTTTTAGTTTTTTGCTTGCTTAATACCTGGCCTTGAGGATTTCTTGTTTTCCTCTTCCTCCTCAGCTTTGTAACTTGGGAAGTGCTGTTAATTTTGCCCATCTTGTAAGTGAGTTATGGGTCACCTGCCCATATCGTATTTGGATGCAGACTAGATTTTGTCTCCCGCCCTGACCCAGCTGTTGACCTGCCCTCACCCCCAGCACAGCCAGTCCCATCACACACAGGCCAGGTTCACTTCCCCTGCAAAGGGAGCAGCAGTGGGGTGGGTTCTCTGCTCAGCTTTGGGGCTTGGGCCAGGGTAGAAGTTTCCTTTGCAGTCCTCCTTCACATCACAGAGAATGCTCAAGAAATTATGATGGGAACGGGAGGTTTCCTTCATAGTTGATATGCCAGATTTGTAACCAGTTTATGTGGTGCAACTTACTGAGGTCACCTGATTGAGCCCAGTTGGTTTAGTAGTGACTATTGATGCGTTTTAGCACTTAAATGGTTTGCAGGGTTTTTTTTATAATTCATTGATATATATTTCCCCTCCTAGCTTTACTGTAATAAGGTACACAGTATAGAAAAATCTATTGATCTGCAGCATTGCTACCCCTGCTGTTGTTTTGAAATGGGAAACGATTGGTGCAAACTTTTAACTAAACTTTTAACTAAAACTTTGTTAATTTTCCAATAGAGTAGAAATAATAGCACATGAACAAATCTTTCTCTGGATTAATACAATCTTATCATGACACAAATCTCCTCTCAGATTTCCACTGAATTAACCTGAGATGAGAATATATGTTAGTTCAGGAGGTTTAAAAGCAAGCTGCTCTTAAATCCTCTGGCAGGTTATTTTTGTTGAACTCACTCCATCTTCTCACCCATGAAGTTCTTCTGGATACTTAGCAAATATCAAATGAAAGCATGTTAACTGTGTTTTCATTTATACTTTTTCTTTCTCTCTTCCCTTACCTAAAAGTGTAATTAATGAGTTGAGTTAATTCATAAATATTTATTCTTTTTCCCTCCACCAGTCTGAGTCATAGGAATTTTCCTGAGGCATAATTTTGACTACTGGGACTTAACACTGTTTCCCAGATAGCAGTTTCAAGGTCTTGTGACTGATAGGTTGGGTGTCTCCAGTGTACTGTTCAACTGATTATTTATAGTCAGTATCAAATCCATAGCCAAGCATGCATTTTTATCCTCTTACAAAAACTACACAAACCACAACCTTATTTTAAAATTTTCCCAACAGGGGGAAAAAAAAGCCACCCTCCCAAAATGAGGACTGTGAAGCTTTGTGTTTAAAATTTCAGCTCTTAGGTTGGATGACTCAGCAACCAAACCCAGACACAGGTCTGTTTATTTTATGGGCATACCTCTCCTACCATCTGCTCGGCACTACCTGCCAGTTTGTGAACAGCAAAGATCTGAAACTTGTAAAGATCTGCGGTCTGCTGCCAGCTTGAACGAGGCTGACGGTGGGCAGAATGGAAAAATGCATCGTGCTGCCCAAGTTTGTATGGCATGCATACCCATGAACTCAAACCAAGCTAGACAGGTATAATGCTGTAGCTGCTAACCTTCCTTGTGCTCTTTTTTTGTGCACCTCAGTTTCAGAGAAGCAGAATATTGTGTTTCCTCCTGAGGAAGCATATCCCAAAACAGCCCTAAAGAAATAATGTTCTGTTTGGAGAATATGCCTGAAGACTGTATGGTGAGTTTTTAGTTAGATTAGGTCTCAGTGTATTTTACAATGATTTAAGGCTTTACAGGTAGTCACTGGAGGCATGTTGCTGAATCCAAGCATCAGCTCTGCGGTAACTGTGCAAGATTCTTCTGGCTCTGATCCAAAGAGCATGTTCTGTCATCTGTACATACCTCTTAGTTCTCACGTATCCATCGCCATTTAAAAATCTAGCGTAAGAATTTAATTTTATTGTTCATATTTATACTTATCACATTATCATATCAGCATTCAGCTGAAAGCATGTCTATTTGTAATGCTAAAAGAACACTTGCCATCAATCAGTTTACAGATAATATTGTAAAGGAAATTAGAATGGGGCTTATTAGGTGTAGTCTGTTTTGGCTCAAGTATCTATGTTCTCATAAAATAAATATCACAGACCATACATTTGTAAAGGTCAGCTTTATGGCCAGCTGTAGAGTATGAATAAAAACACATAAGCCGGTAAGAGCTGGCCAGAAGTGTCAGATGGCTGGCCAGCCCCTGACAGCCAGACTCTGAGCACCCACTAAAACACAACTAAAATTATGATACGTCATATAAACATCACTCATGGATCCTCCCGGTTTCAGAATAATCTCCTGATGGCTGGAGGAGTCGAAAGGCACTGGTGATCAACCTGTTTTACCAGAACATCAGTTCAAAGCTGGCTCTTATTTGCCATCTGCCCATTGATATTAATTTTTCTTCGTCATAGTTCAGCAGAGCATCTATACACAGGCTTAACTGGAAGCATATGTGTTTGGGACCAGTCATGTGCTTAAAACTAAGTACATACTTCAGTGCTTTCGCGAACAGCTCTTGCAGCTATTGCTCGCTTTAGACCCTGCAGAGTCATCCCTCATAGTTGACAGAAACATGCCTGCAACTTAGTTGCTCAAGAATTCATAGGAATTGCCAGAAATTATAATGTCCCTATCCCTTGTTAAAATACCACTCTGTTTATGAAGTAAAACCAAATATGAAGGTAAGTTACTTTATCTCTAAAAATAATCTTTCAAAGCATGGTATTTCATATTTCAGCCTAAATATTTCATATTTCAGCCTAAATATTTCACATTTCAGCCTAAATATTTAAGTTTCCTATTAAACAGAGGGCAGCTCTTTCCAGATTTGACAATTCTTCAAATTTAAGCAGTTCTTAATCTGAAGTACCAGCTCTATTCTGGATACAATCCAGAGATATTCCAGTCAGGGAAGATCACTGGTTTCACTGGTTTCACCTCTTTCAATGCACAAATGTGTTCATCATTTTTACCACCATCTTATCAGTGTTCTCCAACAGAATGCCTTTTTGGTAGAACGGCACCTTAAAAAGCAATTTTATATACCAAAACTGTTTAGATAGAAAACAGATTATGCAAGAATCATTTTTAGCACTTTCTGTAGTAGACCTCTGAGGTTCTTTTTTTGCAGTTTCCATTTTAAAGTATCCAGTGAAATATAGTATAAACTAAGTCCTCTGCAAATTAAATGTATATGACCTAATAGTAACAGATTATTATTGGTATTGCTATTTATAACTGGACAACTAAATTTGTCCTTTTTATTGGCTCCTATTTGTTTGCACCTGAGAGTGGACATTTATTGGATAATAACAGAAGTCTGTTGATGTTGAGCTGTAACTACAGACAAGCTAATAGGTTTGGTAGAGAATGCTATGCAGGTGAAATATTTGATGTCTCAGCCCAAGTGCCTACACTTCTAGAGCTGGCAATGCAGTCTATGCATTTTTTATAAACTAGAGAAGTGCTATAACTGTGACACTTAAAAATCAATCTTGTCTATACATCAAGAATGAGAAATTGTGTAGTCTGTAAACTTCCTAGGCTATTTTCTCTTTCTTCCATTTCTTAAATGCTGTGAAGTAGCTCAAAATTGGCAATTTTCATATAGTTATTTCTGTTATGCAGTGATTAATTTCTTCATTCTTTTTTTCCTCCAGTTATGTCCCTGTGCATTTTACTGAGTGTATTTCTAAAGTCTGTCATACATTTCCCCCTGTATTACATCAGTTCTTATAGGACAAATTGCTTCCCTATCTGTTGAACCACTGACTGTTGCACTTTTCAGGAACATTTTGTCAGGGGGTAAGGCTGTATAAAAATAACCATCTTTGAATATATTCATGTCAGTAGACTCTGGAGCTGTGCATAATTCAATAGAAGGTGGTCCAGTTATGAGGGAGTGGTGCAAAAACTGGGATCTGCCCTTATGGGCAATGTCAGCCCAGTTCTAAAACGAAGGAGGAGATTTTTGTTCCACAAAAATGTAGCAAGTCCAAATTCCCTGAGCAAACCTGGCACACCATCCCTGTTAAACAGCTGCACTCGCGTGCAATGTTCAAATACTGCTGAGATGTAACAACACAGATTAATATTTCCAGGAGCATTTAGGAGCCTCAGTCAGGACTGGGGTTCATGACTGCTCTGCGGGAATGCGTAGAGGACATGGCCTTAGCCCATAAACATTTCTAAGTATTCAGATCCAGTTCAGCAGAAGTAAACTGCTGCTGCTCTGTACTATTTACCATAGCCAACTAATTACAGGGCACTTTTCAATATGCTGTGTGACATGGCCTCTTTGAATGGCACAGAGAAAGCAAAACCAGGACTCAGTTCTTATTGCAGTAGCACAGCCCTAAACCAGACTCCCTTACCAACATTATCACATCAAGTCCCCTGACACTCACCCAGATCTGCTTACTGCTAACAGAGGAAAATGGTACACACATATACAGCCCATGATGGTATTTTCATCTGAACTGTTTTCAAATTTAGATCATACCTTTCGAAACAGGAAAAAAGGGAAATGAGTTCTTGAGGACATGTTTAAATTCATGAAGTCTTCCTTTTCATGCCTTATCTTAACATTCCCTAGGCTGAGCAATAATACTTAAAGTCAGTCGTACATTACCAAAATGAAGAAGCACCTGTAAAAATATTGTCTCTGTGTTATACTCCAGTTAAATGTTTTTCAGGGTTTCATAGCTTTGTGATAAAATCTGACAAGATATTTAACACTGAAGCATCTACTGCAAATACTGGGTAATTACATTTCATAGAAACCCTTAGCTTGCCTACTGTTAAGACACTTTTCATGAATTGTCTAATTAATTTCCCCTCTGTATAACGGGGCAGCAACTCTCTCTAAGCTCTCATGGTCCATTAACTAAACAAAGTTTATTTGAAATCCTGTTTAAGTAGATATTTACAGTGCAGCACATCACAATGACTCATGCTGAATGTATATTTTTATGCCTTAATTATATTCAGTGATGAAATAGACTTACTTAATTTTAAGGCTGTGGCGCAAATTAATACCAGGAAACTGAGACCCAAGGTAGTTATGAAGTCATTTGCTGTTGTCTTGTTCATGTAGCTCTAAGTCGCAACTGGAGCCATGCCAGTAGCAACACAAAGCAAAGCCACCAAGTACAAACAATACCCTTTTAACCAGCCCATTTGGTCCCCTTTGCCTTTGAAATTACTTTATAAGGGCAAACTTCTACCCCCAGAAGAAAATGCATCATGCCAATGACATCATCCAAGGAAAAGCTCCTGCTGCAGTCCAGTGCTTACCTCCCCACCGAGGAGCAGGCACGTGTACTTATGTGTTTAAACTTCAGGTTTGGCAGAGATTAAAGCAGCTCAAGCTTCTGAATGATAGGACAGGGCAGAATAGAATAGAATAGAATAGAATAGAATAGAATAGAATAGAATAGAATAGAATAGAATAGAATAGAATAGAATAGAATAGAATAGAATAGAATAGAATAGAATAGAATAGAATAGAATAGAATAGAATAGAATAGAATAGAATAGAATAGAATAGAATAGAATAGAATAGAATAGAATAGAATAGAATAGAATAGAATAGAATAGAATAGAATAGAATAGAATAGAATAGAATAGAATAGAATAGAATAGAATAGAATAGAATAGAATAGAATAGAATAGAATAGAATAGAATAGAATAGAATAGAATAGAATAGAATAGAATAGAATAGAATAGAATAGAATAGAATAGAATAGAATAGAATAGAATAGAATAGAATAGAATAGAATAGAATAGAATAGAATAGAATAGAATAGAATAGAATAGAATAGAATAGAATAGAATAGAATAGAATAGAATAGAATAGAATAGAATAGAATAGAATAGAATAGAATAGAATAGAATAGAATAGAATAGAATAGAATAGAATAGAATAGAATAGAATAGAATAGAATAGAATAGAATAGAATAGAATAGAATAGTTCAGTTGGAAGGGACCTACAATGATCATTGAGTGCAACTGCCTGACCACTTCAGGGCTGACCAGAATTTAAAGCATGTTATTAAAGATATCATCCAAATGCCTCTTAAACACTGACAGGCTTGGGACATTGACCACCTCCCTAAGAAGCCTGTTCCACCATTTGACCACCCTCTCAGTAAAGAAATGCTTCCTAATGTCAAGTCTGAACTTCCCCTGGCGCAGCTCTCAACCATTCCCATGCATCCTATCACTGGATACCAGGGAGAAGAGATCTGCACCTCTTCCCCTCTTCAGGAAGCTGTAGAGAGCAATGAGGTTGCCCCTCAGCCTCCTTTTCTCAAACTAGAAAAACCCAAACTCCTTCGCCACTCCTTGTAGGATTCTCAGTTCTTTTACACCTTTACCTCTCCTAAGCTGCCTCTGCAATTTGCTGCCGGGGCAGGGAGGGCTCTGGGAAGAGCTGGCAGCCAGCACACGTGGAGCCAGCGAGGGCCCCCAGTGCATGTGCAGAACAGACCCGGCTTGGTTCAGGGTGGCTGTAAACCGGCAAAGCCCCTCACAAGAGGATAGTCCCACCAGCTTTCAGGTGGGGTGTTTCAGGACTCCGTTGGTGTGGGGGTATTAAGGATCCTCTTCCACGTCTGCTTTCTGAAGTTAAACTGAGGCAGAAGGAAAACTGGAGGTGTGGAGCTGAGGTGAGAGGGAAATAGTTGCTGGCGGGTAGGTGATGAAATGAGATGGAAGAAGGAAAAGATGGCTCAATGACAGGGAAAAAGGCTGACACAGGTTAAGTTTCACAACATGACTGAAATGATAGAACAGCTTGTTGCAGCCAAATGGCAGGGTCCTGCTTTTTCTCCACTATTAGTTTTGGGGTTTTAATTTTGAGTTAGTCCTCTTTTCTCCTACTGAGGAGAGAATAAATCAGCACAGGGGTCCTTAAGTCAGCATGCAGCCAGAAGCAAGGACTATCCCATATTCCTATGGCAACAGTAAATTGTTAGATCGGCTTAGGTGTCTTGTGAAACATCACTGTAAGAAGGAAGATAAACATGGGGAAAATAAGAAAACATATACAAATCAAAATTTAATGAAGACATATTTAGTTTGTGTAGGTGCCAATGCTTTTTTTTATTGATGGAGAAATGAGGACCCATAAACAAATAGTCCTGGACTTCAAAGAATGGTTTGGTATTCACAGCAGGAAGGGAGGTAGAAAATGGGAGGGGAAGGGGCAGTGCGTCAGTCAGAATCTTCTTTTATGTGTATTAATGCATTTTATAGATCTAAAGATGAGCAGAAGGACCATTATGACTTACTGCATAATGCATGTTCAGTGCCCGATTACGCTGGCATGGGCAGGGATTCAGGAAAGTTAGTCTAAAAATTCCATCTCAGAACTCTGAAACATCTTTTTAATGACACTTTTAAAAGTAAAATTTAAAAAAAAAATAGATGAACTGAATCACATTTAATGTCTGGTTTAAATAGAGAACTATTATTGGCTTGTACTAGACACAGAGAGTCTTGTTTCAATGTTAGTCATAATACTGTTAAAAATTATCTAAATGGCTATTGAAGCCACTCCTGGAACCTCTTGCTATAATTAATGTTAGACAAAGAGAATACTTATTTTACATGAAAATGGTGCTTTTGAGACTCATTAGAAACTAGTGCCATATGTTTATAAATTTAACATGTACCCAATAAACACAGGAAATCTAGTGGTGCAGTCAGTTCTTACCCTGTAACTATGTTCTCTTGCTGCAGTCAGAAGAGTGCACATGCTATTGCAGAATAAAATCCTGCAAAGAGTTGTAGCTCTCAGACACCTTTACTTGTAGAAAGTCACCTTGTCACTTGTAGGTGTATGTTTACGCTGAAAGTCTGGGCACAAGTGTAATTTCTCAGGCAGCCGTCAGACTTGTGCAAGTCCATGGCCTTTTACACATGGTTTACTGTTCTGGGATCAGAGTCATGCCAGTCCACAGGCAAGGTCTCTAGCATGGGAGCCATCTTTTAGCTCAGCCCACGTGTAAGGCCAGAGAGCGCTCTCAACGGTGCCGCGGTTCAGAGCCACATCAGCTCACTCCTCCGGTTATCACGTCAGCAAATCTACCTGAGGCTTTGTTTTCTTTCTTCATTCTTCAGTCAGCTTGACAAAACCTCCAGAACAGTCCAGAGCAGCCATTAGTTAATGAAGGATGAAATGTGTATGCTCTGATATTAGTGTCCATTTAAAAAATTATGTTGGGACTCCATTAGAATCAGCATCTAGCTATCTTGCTATTATTAATGAGGCAAGAGAAAGCTATGCTATCCAGTCACAGGAACCAAAAAAGGACACATTATAGGGGAACTTAGCTGAAACTGCAACTAAAAGGTTCCAGTTATCAATAGCATTATTGAGTTTTGTTCTCTACACTATCCAGCCAAACTTAATTGCTTTGTATGCAAACTCTGATCATTGTGGCTTAAGATGCACAAGTGAAAAAAACTAAGTCATTTATAGTTGTATTAAAATTGTAAATAAGCATAGCTATTTCTAGTTCTCCCTGTTGTTATTCAGACTACATCTGACCTCAAATCTTCACAGGCTTCTTAGCTTGTGCAGGGTGTTATGAGTTCCATATATGGCAAGCTTTGGGCATGGGCAAAGGAGCTCTGATCTGTCAGCACCTACCCATGGTTTTAAAAAAAGACAATTAGCTTTTTTGAGACAGTTCAGTGTGGAAAGGAAATTAAAGTCCCAGTTGCTTTTTAATTTGAAATGTGAAGACAGTGGGAACCACTGAAAAATCCACCTGGAATCTTCCATGTGGTTCAGTGATGTTGATAATCAAGTCAGACAGATACTGCACAGACAAGCTGGAAAAAACTCTGTTCCCTCTTATTCTCCCACACTTACTCTGATATTCAGCATGCGGACAATGCCTTTTGCAGGTACTCCTTTCAGACTGCACCTTTTTCTCCCAAGTCTGATACAAAACTCAAAACTTAGGTATCCAAAGGAGTTTATCCAAGCTAATTTATTTGTTTATTGTCCCTAAGGTTCTTCCCCTCGCTTGCCCCCGCTGGGTGTAGGGAGGCTGGCTGGGGGTATCGCGCTTTCAGGCTTCTCCCTTCTCATGTAAAATAGAAAGAACCAGCAATGTTTGCAGATCAGAGTGGCATGGTTTGCAGGGGCACGTGTTAGGGTGTGGGTCCTAACTCTGGCCACTGGCAAAGAAATAAATTACATGTTGTTAGTGGTTTATGTGTTTTTCTATAAATCACATCCACAATTTGTCCTTCTCTTTCCAAGGAACCCTTGGACCAGTTCTTCTTCATCTGTGGGGATTTTTTATTTTCCCCTGAATCATATCAGAAATTCCAAGTGACAGAACAAAGGAAAAAAAGTTTATTTTTTCAAAGAAAAAAAGAGTTGGTGAAAACAGCCCTGACAGCTGTACTCCGTGGCTCAGTAAATTAAGACTTTTTACTTGCCCCTTTCAGGGATGTGTTTAGTCTAGATACTCTTGATTTATATATCTTTTTTGGCTAGGCTGTATTTTTTTATGCAGATTTGCAGTGATTTCATTCAAGCTTATGTTTGCCTAGCATGAGAGAGATGTTGAGAAGAATGTGAGTGAATTTAATCCCTAAAATATTTCCCTTCTCAGTTTGTTATTTAAGGGACCGTCTAATTTTTAAAGAAATTTGCTTGCCTTGTTTTGCAATCCACCTGAAAGTAGCAGGGGTTTGGAAGCCTGCTGGGAAATCATCCTTGTTTCTCTCTCTCACAGAAGTGGCAGTGCACAGAGGATGCTTCTGGCAAACTTCGAATTCACAAGTGTAAGGTATCTAGCGACATACTTGCCATCAGAAAAAGGACCCGCAGCATACACTCCCGGGGATACAGCGGTAAAGACAAAGACTGCAACTGTGGAGACACTGATTACCGAAACAGCAGGCCCCAAAGAAAAAATCAAAGGCAGTTCTTGAGAAACCCTAATGTGCAAAGTAAGTGTTACCTGATCTCTTGGACTCTGAGGCAAAGAGCAGGGGGGAAATGGCTAGCAGAGTGTTGGCTTATCAGTATACTCTTGCGTCTATACACCTCCGCGTCTAATGAATACATCCGTAATTGGCTTCAGGTTCTACATAATTGCCTCTGTAATAACAATAATAATAACAACAACAATATTTATCCTTTGGATCACAGTGAGGAATAGTCTTTCGGCTGGGGGTAGCGGCGGGGGGGGTGGTCCTGGTGCGGGAGTTGGGGACGGTTTTGGTGGTGGTGGTCCTGGTTTTGGTGACAGTGATGGTGGTGGCGATGGTGATGGTGGTGGTGGTGATGGTGGTGGTGATGGTGATGCTCTGGTGCCGCCTACCGCGCTGCCCGGCCGTGACAGCCCGGTGGCACCTGCGGATGAATGGGTGCTGGTGTTTGCCAAGACGGCCAGTGCAAGCGTTTTCTTGCATCGTTAACACCGAATTCCGGGGCTGTTCGGTGGTATCCCAGAG
>VYZV01045342.1:17362-52857 GCA_013401275.1 Pandion haliaetus
TGAGGGGGGGGCGCGGGCCCCGCCGGGCCGAGGGGGGCGGCTGGTCTGTCGGTCTCGGCCCCGTGGGCGTCTGTCGCGTCCTTGGGGGCGTCGGGGACACCCCGCGGGGGCCCGTGTGTGCACAAGCAGCGTGACGTCGCTCTCGGCCGGTTCCAGCCGGTTCTTCGGAGGCGAAAGGTGGGCGATGAGCTGCCGGGGTGTCTGCCCGTCAGCCCGGGGAGCCGCTCTCCGGGTGAACGGCACCCGGAACCGCCCAGCCCCTTGCTGGGAGGCGAGTTCATATAGGCTTATGTAGGGTATAGCGCATGCTCCGGTTCGTCTGCTGGCTCACACGGAGGATATAGCACGTCAGGTTATGCAGCGCGCCCAGGTTCACCTCTTGGCTCATACAGGGTGTGTAGCGTGTCCAGGTTCATCTCCTGGTTCATACAGGGTGCGTAGCGTGTTCCGCTCAGCTGGCTGCTGGGACAGGAGCAGAAGGTGGCAGCGTTTCTGTTCCCTGGCTGTTTCAGTACTAGGTAACGTGTCAGGTGAGCCTGAAGGGTTTGTGTTTCCCAGGGCTGCGCTCAAGGGGTCACCTAAGACAGCTGACAAGATTGAGGGAGGGCTAAGAAAATCCAAACTCTGAGGTCTCGATTACAGGATGTACTGTCTTATTGAGGCCGCAGTGCGCAGGTCCGGAAATGTACTTGTGAGCTGTCATTAAGCGAGGCATGGTGAGAAACCTCCTGCATGTCTTCTGTGAGTAGCCCGTGCTGTGCTCAGTATTTCCTTATCTATTGTCTGGCTCCTAATCGACAGATTTGTAGGTTGTCGGTGCGGTCTGTGGTTTCCCTGTGGGTTATGAAGAGAAAATGTGACAGAGGAAATCGTGTGAGAAATAGGGTCACTATCAGGGTCAGATTGTTAGATTTATTGTGACATTGAGTGCCACTTTGGTGTTTCTGGGCAATTCAGTTCTTCCACCACGGAAATCCCCAGTGGCTTGTTAGCATCCATGTCTGAGAAAGAAGCCGTGTGCCTCCGTTGGGGGACCAGAGCCTGAATTTTATTCCTTAACCTTTCATTCAGGTTCTTCAGGGAAAAAATAGTGAGTAGAGGCTGTGTGGGATGGAAATCAAGAGGGAGGAGCAGGAGGTGGTGTCCTTTCACTTGTATGCAGGCGCAGATCCCTGGCTGCGGGGACAGCCGTCCCTTCCCTTTGGCCATGCAAAGTTGGCCACATTTTCTTTCGGCTCTCGCAGCGCTGAAGGCTGAAGCTGGTGTAGTTTTTCAGGAGATGCGTTGGTGCAAGCAGATCAGTCTGAGACTCTCTTCTCCCTAGATTCATATGGGATCTGGTCCCCAGCTAGAAATCCCTTTCTTCTAATGAGATCTGAGCTGGAAGTGTCTTAGTATTAGTGCTCTTCTTTGCAAGAACATCCTCAGGCTTGCAATTGCACAGCAATCAAGCTATTATGGTAATTTCTGCTGACCCAAATTCTCCTCTTTGTTTTGAGCTGCATACTGCTTTGTGCTCGATTTCTCACCCTAAATTTAACTGACGTTCGGCAGTCCTTTTCCCAGGAGAGGCTGTGTTTTCTGGGGGGGGGGGGGTGTGGGGGGGTGGGGGTTGGTTGGGTTCAGGTACTGAGGCATCCTGGTACCTGGATTGAAAGGAGCCCCTGAGACCGAGGGTCCTTCTCTTTTCTGTGGCATGTTCCCCGTGTGCAAGGCCGTTCTGGTCACATGTACAGGATCACTTAGGGTTCACAGAGAACTGGAAGCTGGAGAGTAATCTGGGTATCTGCCATCTTTTATGGTGCAGGAGGGGCAGTGATGCAAATAAGAAGGTATGTGGAGTGGGATAAATAAAGCTCAGCATTTTATGAACTCGATATAAAAAGACCCGATTTGCCCCAGCACATCGCAGCACTCAGCTGGGGCAGGAGCCATTCCTTCTTTGTCTCTTGGTCTTAGGAATTTGTTTCTCAGGCTCATTCTGAGTGTCACTTAACCTGTTAACTCAGCAGATACTTTCTCAATAGCTTTTGTGTGCCAATAACTGTGGGTTTATATCCAGGATTGCCGGGAGCCTTTCCCCTGCTGGCCGGGCAAGGGCTTTGCAAGAGACAAATGCAAGCTGCAGCATCTTCAGAGCATTTAATCTACCTGGCACAGGATGGGCTGTTAATTAAGGGTGATAAGACCAAACATTATCCAAATCCAAAAGTAACTTTTGAATTGACAGGTGGTGATTTATTATTGTGCTTTAGACATAGAGAGACAAAAAATGTGAATACATCAAGAAATTATAAAAAGCTGTAGTTTCTAGAGTCAGCTAGTGTTTATGGGCTGGGGGGTGACCTGTTTGCTGGCTCCGGGGCCTTGCTGCCTGGAGACCTGATGATAGAAGTGGCCTTAAGGTTATCACGGAGCTGCTGCTGATCTGCTTCTCTTTTGGATCCTGGGGTCAGAGAGGGTGCAAAATTCCCTCTTTTATTTCTGCTGTTTGGGAAACCTCTGTGTGTGTGCATACATACAAGTGCAAATTTTTCAGAATATTCTACACCATCTAGCATAAAATGAATATGCTAGACATATTATCTAGCATATAGAATATGCTAGACTGCGGACAGCCGCGCAGTGAGTTCTCTGCTGCTTTCTGCTTCAGTCACCTGGGCTGTTGTCCTTGTTGCTTTCTCAGATGAGCCCAACAAAGGCTCATGAAATGAAAGATAAAGAACGTGTCCTGTGATAATGCAGCAGAACTGTTTGTGATGCAGATCGCAAGCAGTTATGTGTGTAGGAGGTGTTCAGATGTATTAAGAACTATTTGTGGGCTCTTTTCTTTAAGGGCAGAATGACTGGGGAGCAATTCAAGCTTCTGGCTGGAGAAGTGGATCTTGATTCAATGCTTTCTGTGAGGAGGTGGAAGAATGAGGACTGACAGCCTCCTTCATCAGCTCTTGGGGATGAGGTGCAGGAGCTAAAAGCACTGTTAAAGCTCAGGGGTTTGTGTTCACCTGATCTGGAGTGAGCAAGAGGCCAGGCTGATGGTCTGGAGCAGCAAGATCTGTTCTCGATGACCATACTGGCAGTAGTACCTGCTAAGGTGGGCAGGAGTTTTGCAGAGCACTTGTGAAGGTAGCCTGAGACCTCCCAAGATGAGCTGGAGGATGACTAGGGATGTTGGTGAAAGGGCCGGGACACCGAGTTCACTCAAGGGCTATGACAAGGTGGAGGAAGGTTCAGGAGGGAGCTAGGCTCTCCCAGCGGGTCACCTGGACTTGGAGGGCTGTGGACGGCCAAAGAAGCTGTTGCCAGAGAGGTCATGGGTGCACCACAGGGACTGTCACCATGCCAGTGGTTCTCAGTTCAGTCTTTGGGTGTTTTTGTACCCATACTCTGAAGAAAGGACGCCTTGAAAATGTGCCTCTTGCAGGCCTGGGGTGTAGGGTTTGCCTCCTTTCCTTGCTTGACAAAACAGCCTGCAAGCACAGAGTGAGTCATAAGAAAAAAGCCTGGGCTTGTCACTGCTTCCAGCCGCTTTTGCTGCTTGTCCAGGTTCTCCCTGCTCTGTCCAGACCATCCTGGTCACTCCTCTGCCTCCCAAAACAGCCCCGTCCGTTTATGTTCATTGTAGGGTTGGGGAAGACCAAGTCACCGCCTGCCCCCAGCACAGCTGCACGCTCAGATCCGCACCCTCCGGGCTCTTAACTCTGGCACAAGCCTATCTTGCTACAGTTCAGAAATCACGCCAAGTAACTGGCTTTGGACAGAGCTCTGTAGTGCTGTAAATGGTCTTTTTGTGGCCAGGTTTGGCTTTGTTTCATCCCCCAGCAGAGAGAAGACTGCTCAGTTCACCTGGGCACGATGGAAGGAGGAGAACAGGGAATCCTAGTCCTTTTAACAGGGCTCGTGCCATTTCCTCACTTGTCTCTCATTTTCCCCGCTGATTGCTTTTTTGACTAGCAGCTTTGTTGCTGCATGTGCTGCTTACGCCAGAGCTGGCTTTGTTGGAGGATGTAATCCCTGTGCTCTGTTAACTGTGCTCGGACAGTCAGGGACCAAATATTTATTGCTGTAAAGTGACTGCTCAGCTGGCTGATAGGGGCCAAACAGGGCTGGCTGGAGTTGTTCTTAGATAGGGGAGTGAGCTTGTTGTAAAGGAGCCGGTTACCGTTGGTGGGATGAAATAGATTTTGGTGCCTGGAGGCCTGCCTGATGGTAAGTGTTAGTATAGCATCCAGAGAAGCTGCGTGTGCAGCAGAGGCATCTCCTGGAGGTGCAGGCTGCCTCGCTTGCACCAGGGTTTTATGTCTTCACTGGCAGTAATGTGGGAGTTGAAGTGTTCCCTGTTGTCTTCAGCTTGGCCAGGTAACAACAATGAAAGTTGCACACTGCCTCTTCCTCACCAGTTAATTCATTGTGAAAGCTTCTAATTGTCATCTTCTGGCTAGAATTTTAATTCAGAAGAGACAGTCCAAAGTAGCAGCTTGCCCTTCTTATGCAGGGAAGGCAGTGCCAGAGGGAAATGGCGGATGTTCGATTAGAAGGGAAATTCAGTCTTGCTTGGACAGTGTAACTCCCCTTGAGATTGCTTAAGTGGGACCTTTAAAGAGTGCTCCTGTTGCTGCTGGTACTTGTGATTTATACTGAAATATCTTCAATTGTGGCTTCTAGGAAAAGGAGCACCATGTCTCCAAAGACAAATACTCCGTCATTGGAGCCACCGGTACAACATTCCTGCCACCAGCATTTCTGCTGTCCGGACGTACAGCACTCAGACGGCAGAGAACAAGGAAGAAGAGCCCCTGCACACCATCATCAGCAACACAGAGAACGTGAAAGGTGGGCACGAACACAGATGTCTTGTGGGAGCACTCTCGGGGTGCAGGCAGACCTGGGACAAGGTCTGGGTGCAGCTGTGCCCTGACTACGAGGGTGAGCCCTCTGCAGTAGTGTTTCTGCCTCTGGAGGAGGTACAGGTCTTGGTCATCGCATCCTAGCTGGCAGGCTGCAGTTTGAATCTGTATTGCACCATCACCTCCCTAACCTGGAACATGTAAATCATGAGGAATGAGGCCATCAAGACTGTGGGAAGAAGTTGCATCTGTGGGGTAAGCCAGGCAGCTGATGGTCATGCATATGTGTAGAGGCTCCACAGGCACTAGAATTTGCCTAAAAGGAGACTTTTTGTCCCAGAAGCAAGCTGTGCCTGCCCAGGTCATTGTGGTGGATCATGGAGGTCTAATGAGAATCCTGGTGTCAACCTTTTAGTTAGAATGAATCACTTTGCACATCTCCGGGGAGAAGTGCTTTAAAGCAAAGTCACATGAGTTATTCAAGTGCAGAAATAGCATTTTAACTCCATGCTCCCATGGTTTTTCTGGCAGGTACTTTTGATACCGCCAGGCTGTGGAGACCCCTGTGGGATTGATGGACTGCTGCTGCTGCCCACACCCCAGCTTCACCCCATCACTAGGGAGTGTAGGTCCTTGCCAGCAAGGCATGGCAGAGGTGACGTGTGACCCATGGCTTCTCCCACGTTGCTTCAGGGTTCTCTAATGCCTCTAGCAGGAGAAATGCTGTTTTTAAAAGGCCAAGGATGGTCTTTCAGCTGCGATGTTTTGTATTGTTATCCTTTCTGAGGAAAATTCTCTTTCTGGGCGCAGCTACCTACCTGTGTAGGTGGCTGTACGTATGTACTCCCTTGACTGTTCCACGGAGACATATGCGAATCTGCGTTTTTCTGCTTAAGGCTCCAAGTATTGTTTGGGCGTGAGAAATGCTACCTGGCTGTAGAAGCTCTTGGAGCAGGGCATGTGCAGATGGTTCCCTTGAAAATCGAGTCAAGGAAGAGTATGGAAGGCAGGCTATAAACCAGAGGAGGCACTTGAGAGAGCAGTTGGGGATTGCATGGAGCCACACATTAGGAGCAAGGGGAATTGCCTTTCACTTCTGATTTATTGATTGCTCTGCAGCCCAGACATGGTGGCCAATATGCCGGTACTGCAGGCTTTGACTGCCTTGAGGTTTCTGTGCCAGGAGTTGAGACGTAGAGGCCAAGTGTCTGCTTGGCAAAGCGTGCTGCCTCTTAGGGGTGTGTAAACACCACCTTTGCTGTCATCTTGTTGGAGGCCACAGCTACCTGTGTCCCATCCTGCTTCAGGCTTTCACTCCTGGAAAGCTGAAGCACATGGTAAGACTGCAGTTTTGCTTTCCTTCCCAACAGGACCCTGTTGAAGTGCCGTAAAGGTGTGCTTGTGATTTCATTCTAGGTGCAGCCTCTAAACATGAGTTTCAGGCTGAAACGAAGAAACTGCTGGACATTGTTGCTCGTTCCTTGTACTCTGAAAAGGAGGTAAGGCACCCACTACTTGCTAGTAGATTTTCTGTTGGCAAAGCCCTGTCTCTGTCAAGGGGTACATCCAAAATGGTTGAGCTGGCAGAATACCTGCTCAGTTTCCCAGCGAGTCCTGTGCTGTTCTCATGTCATGCTTTCTTGAATGACGTTTTCTTAAGACACCTTGAAAATGTGTTTTCAACACAATTTGTAGGTATGGCCAGGCGACTCTGTGAGACTCAGAGCCTCTGCATTTTAACATTGAGTTCAGACAAACTCTTCTCCTGGCAGATAATGGGGAAACACAGTTCTTTCTCTAGCAAGCTGGGAAGTAGTTTGTGAATAGGCAATGAGTTCCCAGGCCTCTGGATGTCCCGTGCAGTGGACGAGGCCAGGCTGCAGTGTCAGGTTGTGTCTCGTCCCCAGGTATTTATCCGGGAGCTGATCTCCAATGGCAGCGATGCGCTGGAGAAACTGCGTCATCGGCTGATGGCAGAAGGGAAGGCCTTGCCAGAGATGGAGATCCATCTGCAGACAGACAGTGGAAAGGGAACCATCACTATCCAGGTACATCCCTTTCGTAACAGGAGAGCGTTATTCCCTGCTCCTCTCATTACTAGCCTTTGTCCCATGAAGGATCAGTGGAAGCTGAGTGGCAGCACAGTCCCATGGACTCCCAAGCCTGCCTGAAGAAATGTTCTGTCCTCAGCTGGCCTCTGGTTCATGAGGCTGTAACCTCAGGATTTGATGAGAAACCACCAATTTATCTGCTCCCCACTCATCCCCATAGGAAAATTTGCTGCTTCTTCCTTCTCTATTAGGAACTACCAGTAGCTTTTCTCCCAGTACCTTGTCTGGTGCACTTCCCAGGTTGTGTGTGCATTTCTCACTAGTGAAAAAGTTGGGAGTCTGGTTTCATCCTGACCTTTGGGGAGGACTTCCCTCATCTCCTTAAGTCTGAGGTGTTACATGGTAGCTTGCAGACCTTCCCTCTCACCTCAGTCGCTGGAAGACACTGGGCTGGTGAGAAGAGCCTCCCATTGCTGATTGTCTCTCCTCCTGCTCCAGGACAGGCCAAGTCCAGCTGATGCTGAGGCTCTGCCCTAACATACAGGTGGGACTATAGATTGCGGGAGTACCATAGCACTTACGCATCCTCCTTTCTGCAGCCTTGGTTTTGATTGTTCCCTACTGGTGACAAAATGCTTGGCAGGAGCGGGGCAGTCAGCGTAACCATGCTCTCCTGTGGGCCTCAGTGTGGTGAGGGAAGGTGGAGCTGGTCCTTCCTTCTGTACTTTGATTGCTCTTATTCATGACAGTTGTCCAGGGTGGAAGGCTGAAGCTCAGTTTTGGTGTTTTCTTGGCAAAGCTCTTAATGCAAAGAAGGCAAATCAGTAACTTTCCTCACGGACCAGTGTCGGCCATGGAAGTATAGGAGAGGACTATTCTCAGGAGAGCGGCGAATGACAGACAGCAGTGTGTGAGTGAAGGCTGACCATAGCAGGTCCAGGGGAGATGTTGCACAGGCAAAGCACACAATCTGATATTTTTCACATGGGACAAAAGCACTGGCTGTTAGAGACTGCTCAGGGTTTTTTATACCTCTGTTTCTCTGCAGAGCGAGCAGCTGCGGTTGCCATGGGGAAGTTAGTGATCGTCAGTGGGCAACACAATCATCAACCCAAAGATCCTCAAACCATAATGCAGAAGCTTTGCTATTCCTGTAACACCTGACTGTTGCATTTTTCTGACTGCTGTGTAACACCGATTCTTTAATGAGCTCTCGCTTAGCTCCAAGCAGGGTGTCATTCCTGTCTTGCTCTCATCTTTCCCTTTTGCGATCACAGGGGACACGTAGCCTCTGAACCCATCAAGACGTTCTTACAACTCATGCCCTGTAACTGTGGGAGCTGTCCCCTTCTTTGGCAGTTTGGTCAAGAGGCCTGTTTGCTCACCTTGCAGATAGGGTGCATTTGACGTCACACCCAATTAGACACGTTAGGGATTTGTCTTTTTATAACCCCCTACGTGGCTGCCCGTGCATCTCTAATGCGACTAAATGAGTCTTAACTATGAAGCTTTTAACTGCAGCCATACTGGACTCTGAGAAGGGAGAGAACAGCGCTACTCCAATCTCTTTTAATAGGTTTGCCTTCTCAATAGTGCCTAAAGCTTCTTACCTCCAGCAAAGGGTTTATTTATAACCTCTTGAAGAAACATACTGCATATAATAGTTACTTTGAACAAGCCTCATTCAGAACATTTCCCTACCTTTCAGGAATGCAAAGGTGCAAAAAAACTTGCCTGCAATGATTGATACAGAGATGAACCTGTCCCTTAGTCACTCTTTTGTTTTCTGTACTCACTAGGACCCACCAAAACAGAAGCAGCAGGTCCCTCGAGTGTGATGTGTAGCAACGGTCACCCCAGCTTTTTCTAGAAAGGTCCTGTTGTCTCAGTCTGATTCCTACGTCCTTGTCCTCAGATCTTCATGCCACTCTTGGCCCCAGGATCTGCTAGATCTCTCCCATCATCTTCCAAGCCCTGTAGTATCAGTCTGTGTCTCACCAGTTGAGAAAAGGCAGGTCTGTAATGCATGATGGCCTCTGTTACAGGCGTGCTCCAGTAAAGGACTACGTTTATCTCTGTTAAGTGACTGCAGTTCTGCTTACTTCTGTGCCAGGACTGAATTCCATTGTAAGCATAGCAAGACTCAGAATTTTAATATGATGTCCTCATTCAGGGGTATCCTACCTAAGCATTGCCGAGTGTTGTATCTGCTAGGAGGGAAATGTTCACTGTCTAGTCACCAGATTACACCACATCAGTTCCTTCACCAAGGTCCTGTTGTTTTAGCAAATGCCACCATTTCCTCCACCCCTTTGAAAACTGCCTCATTCTGTTTCTAGGACAGCTCCATCTGGTAGCAGCCACAGCCTGCAAGGTCAGATCTCTTAAGAAGATCCCCTTGAAAATGTTAGGGGTGTGTTTTCAATGAGGACAGATCTGCAGAGCTCTGCAGTTCTGCATGCTAAGGCTTTACAGACATGTTTTTTGGACCCTTTGAGGTAGGAACAGAGAACCCCTTCCACACCCCAGAGCCCTGTGACCACAGAGCTCTCCTTCAACACCTGCACGAGGCTGCCGTGGCCAGCTGGTGACAGGCGTTCGGCTGCGGTGTAGTCAGAGTTGCTGCTACACAGCTTTGCCGTACTGCTGTGTCTGGTGGTAACCCTGTGTTTGTGTGAGCTTGGGGGCTGGAGCTGTGCTCATTGCTGGTGCTTGATTTAGGGCTAGGACAGTGCTGCAGTTTAGAGAAAATTGTTTTAAATGTTTAGAGCTAATAGCTGCTGCTGCTGGGTGAGGGAGTGTGACTGCTGTTTTAACATGGGTAAGCAGCATAAATGCTGCCAGAGCTTGGGCTGCTCAATTCTCTTTGCTGGGCTTTCTTCTCACTATTGGAGTAATCCAAAATCATTGTCTGTGAAGCCACAAAATAACAAGTTTGCTGTGTTTGGGAGGAGTTGAAATGACTGCAAATACCACTCTTCCCTGCAACAGCTCCCTGTATCACTGAGCAGATCTCTCCTGGCTTATGAGTTACAAACACTGTGCAAAAAGGACTGGGCTGTACTGAGGCTCTAATAAGGAACTGAGATGTTTGGGCTTTAGCAGTTCAGTGCAGGTGCACCCACATGTCCAACAAAGCTTGGTGCAGGTGGGGAGCTGGTCCCCCTCCATGCTGGGTTGTGTCCCGGCAGCCACCCTGTGCTACCAGGCTGCAGCAGAGAGAGTTACGTCCTTAGCTGCGTGCAGCATTGCAGCATCTGTCTGCCATTTGGGCTTGAGGAAGCAGGGGAGCAGGAGATGGACAATAATGCAGGTAGAGATGGAGGGGTAAAGCTGGCTGTACTTGGACAAGCCTTAGGTGGAATTAAGCTTACAGAAATGTGCCACTGATTGGAGGGGTGGGTTGGAGCTTCCAGTTGTTGCATCATCTTTAACAAATAAGCTAGGGAACCAGAAATATAAACACATCTCAAATAATCTGCAGCCTAGGGAAGGAAGTGCAGAATCTTTTATTTTTCTTCCTCTTCATGCCAGAATAAGAGCATGTCAGATTTAAAAATGGGAAGTTCAAAGTGGATAAGGAAGTACTTTTCTGAACACCAGGCATTTAGACCTGGATGGGTGGAGGCTGAGCCTGTAGCAATGCTCGGCCTTGTTGAAAATAGTGTTAACACAGGGTATTGGAAAGGAAAGGAAACCTCAGGCTCTCTGCTTTGGACAACTTCCATGTATAAGGCCAAGATTACCTTGTATCTGTATGCATCAGTTTTATTGTGCCTTTTATCTGTTCGTGGCTGCTACAGATGCCATATTGGTCCTAACCCAGAACGCTGCTCCAGTGTGGCTGCTGTCCTGGTCTTGTGAATTTTAAGTCTCTTTAAGCAAGGTATTTAAATAACAGGGGGGACACGTGCTAATCAGACATTTTGGGATTTTATTACCTTATCAGTTGGTGAAAGCAGCATGTCCTTATTTTATAAGGTAGCCAGTGTTCTTTGTTGAGATTTTGCACTGAAATAAGTGTTTCAAGTGTTCGTTTTGCAACAAAGCGAAATGAAAGGCACAGTAGCTCAGATATGTACCTCTAACTGTAAGCATTCTTTCAGATGTAGCCGTGGCAAAGGCAGCAGTTAATGGTTAGTTAATGGATTGTTTGGCGCAACGAGGCTCTGCAATATGTTAAATTGGACTCATGTAATGAGCAAAGATGTTACGTTACCTAGGTTCTCGTTCACCAGCTAAACTCAGCAATTTGTTGATTTAAACTAGATTTGTGGCTGTAATTATGTGCAGTTTGTTTCTGCTTTACCAAAAAGTATGATACGGATACAAGATCTGTGGGCTGACTGATTTAATGAGACAGATAGTGGGGACGAAGGGGTTCATTTATTCCTCTGTCAAGGAAGATGGCGGTCCTCAGGGCTGCAGAGCAAATGCAGAGGATTTCATGATGGGAGCCCTGAGGTACTGCATGCCTGGCAGTTATCCAGCCGTCGTTACACAGAACAGTGTTTGCAAACGTCCAGCACCCACGCCACAAAGGTTAGAACAAAGTGCAGAGAAAGCACAAAGGTCCCGTGCAGTTCAACAGCAGGCTTTGTATCTGGGAGGTCTCCACACACAGAAAGGTGCTAAAAGCAATGTTCAGTTGCTGTCTCTTCAGGGTAAATGTTACTTAGTTTAGAAGTGTAGTACTGTAAGTGTGGCCATAGAGCTCTTCATAGTCCCTCAGAAGATGGGATGAAGGTCTGTAGCCTGTTGTGTTGTCTTGCGGAGTGACAGGGCTGTAGAGGGGATGGTTCAGGGGGAGGCTGTTCACTCTGCACCCTAAGAAGTCCCAGAAGAGAAATTCAGCCAGGTGAGGAGGTTGATGTTCTGCTGAGTAACAGAGGGCTTCCGTAATTAACCTTCAGCTAATGAAGTGTCAGCGCACTGAACTCTGTTTCATAGTATACAGTGGTTGGTTTCTCCAAGCTGCGGAGAAGCGTTTAGCACTTCAAACTCTGAATATAGCCCTCACATCTTGTAATTTGTGAAGCCCCATGTACAATTTGCTTCGTGCTTTTACAAATAACTCTGCTGTGGCTGTTTTCAGCCTGATAAAACTTTTCTTGCAGACTGAAGGGAGGGCTTGAAACTGTCTGCAGGGGAAGAAAAGTTGTAATGTTGATGGTGGAGCAACGGCAGTCCTTGCAGTTACGCTGGCTGATGGTGGGTAGAAAGTGTTTGCAGGGGGTTGTGTGATGACACGGTGGTTCCTGGCGAAGATGCCTAGAGGCCGAGCAGCAGCCGGCGCAGCGCAGAACAATGCAAGAAGGGCATTGGAAGTCCAGCCAGCTTTTTCCTTGGATTTCATGGAGCTAGTGCTGCCAGTGCTTGCGTCCATCTAAGGCGGGCTGTTTGTGGGCAGGTTCATTTGCTTCCCACTGCTGAAGAGGGCCTGCTCTGCAGAAGCTGAGCTCCCTCATCTCTCCGTCAGCACCACTTTATTCCCTGTTCCCCAGAGCGGCACCATCTGGTGAAGGAGCGGAGAAGCGCAGTGCGAAGGCCAGCCACAGGAAACGCGTACGCGGCAAAAGCGGTTTGAATCTTGGTGGCGTTTTCATCTTATCCGCCCAGGTGTTTTCCTGCAGTAGGAAATGTCGGCTTTGCCAGGATCTTCAGCTGGCCACCTAAAAAGACACTTTCCGCTTTCCCTGTTAGTGGCTCGTCACTGTTGGGGAGCAGACCGTTTTTAGCTGTATTCTTTGTTCGTTGCAATTCACCCTCATCAAACTAGTCTCCAGGAATTGTCATTAAGCATTTTGCAATAAGTTTGGCAGGGCGTTCGGAATTCAAGAGCTAAATAAATTCATGGGGTAGGGATTTTTTTTTTTAACATACTGGAATTTGGGAATGACATGCTGTGCTATAAATAGGAGGGGATCAGAGGAGTTAAGAGTTCTGTTCAGGGTCTGGCATGAACAAAACCTGAACCAGATGCTGAAAGCTTTTCTTTCTGGCTTTTTCTTCCCTGGGGGAAGGGACCATGTCAGATTCCTGAGACTTTGCCATACCCTGTTTGGTTTTCCTGGCTTTTCATCTCCCACTATTGAGATCTTACTGGGCATCATCCCCTTTCTCAGCCAAGTCGACTGACTGGCCTTACCATATTTAATCAAGGGAAAGGTGTTGCTGTGCCATGACTTGTGGGGATGCAGAAAAACATCTTACCCACATGGCACCTCACTTAGTAACCTCACAAGTTGACCACGGTTTGATCCTTCAGTAGAGTTAAACACTTTATTAAAAAAATATGTACTAACATTAACTTACTTTGCTAGTAAATAAGCCCAGTAAATGCCCTGCATGGGTGGTAGAGGCATGCTGTGCCAGAATTCACTCTAGCATCTCACCTCCGAGCTATCTAGCAGCAGCCAGTTCCGATCCAGCTCATTTTGCTGATTCCTGCATGCCGAATCCCACCCCTGCATTAACAACACTGGGAGTTTGTCAGCCTGCTTCTAGACGTGCAGGCTTCTGTCAGCTGCGATAACTGTGCTCACAGGTACTCGAGTGGAGCTGAACTCCTCACATGAATGAGAATCGCCTTTCACTTGGCTAATTCTTGCGCTGCTGCAGCCTTACGGAGTGGCTCAGAGAACCTGTAAGAGTGGCTTCTCGGGATGTTTGTGTCAGGTAGAGAAGCTGCTGGGATTTGGGAAGGGGAATGGCCCTTGGTTTTCAGAAGTGGCATCCTGGAGAGCATTAGCCTGCCCTTTGCTTCTGTGGAAGATGCGTGTGGAACAAGTCTGAAAATACATTGGACTACAACGTGGAAAAGATTTTTGTTGGGGTCCTGTGTGAGAGGGTGGCCATTTCTAGCTGGGGTTTGCTGTTACCCATGTTGCCTTGGGGTCGTGCAAATGTGTTGTGGCAACAAATGAACTTGCAGCCTAGTCTGAGGCTTGCTGCAGCCTTTTCTGGATGGTGCTGCTGCAGGGTCGGCTGCCTGAGAGGCAAGCAGGGAGTAGCAGCAGGGAGATGTTTATCTGCATGCAGCAGTGCAAATCTGGATTAAACGGGACAACAACAAGCCGTGTGCCTTCGACAGAGCACCGGACACTTGAGCATACTCAAGTCCTGTGGAGCATAATGTGAGGGGGAGAGGAGGAAGAAAAAGGCAGAGTAGGTGGAGATCAGTGAATGTAGTGCTTGTAGACAAGGGTCTGCATTACCCGACATTTGAGGGATTCACACCGCTCTGCTACGGATTTCTGGTGTGAGGGCAGCAGTTCCCCATCTGCAGATTGGAAATAAGCTGCTTCTCACTTCTCCTCAACTCCCCTTTGGACCTGTTCAGGAATGGAAACTGTCTCTGTACATGCGTGGCACTTGGCACAGTGAGGCCACGACTGGATTGAGATCTCTTTCCAGTGCTGTCTTCCTGCGCATTTTCAGATGGGTGTAGAAACCAGCCTGTCTTGGCATGGTTTTGTCTTCTCTCAAGAAATGGCTTGAGTCTCTGAGCTTTCTGGTGGTTTATAGCCACAGGGCAGCTGTAGCTGCCCCTTGGAGCTGTGTGCCTTTTGAGTCCACTGTCCTGACCATGTGCAGGTGAAGTCATAGCTGGAAGTCTGCTGTTGCATTTATTGCTCAGCTGGCTGGGAGACAGTAGGAGTCAGAGGTAGAAGTTGCTCAGGTGCTGTTTGCTAAAGCAATGCTTCTCTACTGATATTTCAGCTACAATTGCTGTTTCTTTTCAGGACACAGGTGTTGGTATGACCCAGGAGGAACTGGTTTCTAACCTTGGTACCATTGCTCGATCAGGCTCAAAGGTAACTTGGGATGAGGCACCCCCCGTAGAAAAGTCTTCTCCAATTACAGCCACTTTTGTTCTCCCAGTAATTTCTCATTCCATTTTGTCCCTTGACCCCCAGCGCAGCTGTGAAATTACACCCCTCTTGGAAGGTGAAACCTACCTGTGGAGTCTTCTAGCTCTTAATGGTCTCTGCTGTGTGCTGTGGGAGGCCCGTGGTGTCCAAGCAGTGCTAATGGGCCCTGTGTGTAATGCTGCTGCACCTGGCTGCCTTTGTTCCCAAATGCCTTCCTCCCCAAGCCATCATTATCGAGGGGCACATGCTCACTCGGCATTCACCCTGTGTCCAGGAGGGCAGCAGCTGTGTCCTCATGCTGGCAAGTTGTTATAGTGTACCTCGTGTACCTGGTTTGTTTGGTTTTCATCTCTGGAGTTACCATTTTAAGGTTTTGTGCTCCTGATTGACTGAGCCCTCGCTTGTTTTCCTTTACTGCTAGTGGCAGTGAGTGTTGCCCTAAGCAATGGTGCGGTCCCTGTGGGAAAAACCCTTTTCCTTGGGCACCGTCCTCAGAGCACCGATGCAGAAGTGGGGGATGAGGGTGCTGGACTGCCAGGCTGCGGTACCTGGCATAGGGCTGCATCAGTGCATGAGGAGCTGGAGGATGGATTGCAGCCTCCCAGTGGTACCTGAAGTCACTGTGTGCTGTTGATGTCTCTTTGTTCCTCCAGGCTTTTCTAGATGCTCTGCAGAGCCAAGCTGAAGCCAGTAGTAAAATCATCGGCCAGTTTGGAGTGGGTTTCTACTCAGCCTTCATGGTGGCTGATAAAGTGGAGGTGTTCTCACAGTCTGCAGAGCCAGGGAGCCCAGGCTACCACTGGTCTTCAGATGGGTAAGGCTTCAGAATGGGATGGAAGTGGTGGCGGGGNTGCTGTGTCCAGACCAGGCGTGGACTGAAGGCTCTGCAAAGCAAGGCAGGGCTTGTGTCGTGTTTCATGACCAGGCTTACTGGTTTAGATCCTGCTCAGATTATATATGGCAACACAGTGTGGCCAAATGTGCCAGGGTGAAAACCAGAGGAACAGACTTGATTTGTAGAGCAGGCATGTTGTGGACAAAGAGAGTACATGCCTCTCCTGTTCCTTACCTGCTGGCAGGCAATCATCTTAGCAGTGCCCCAGGCTGGAGAGATAAATTTAATCTCTTCGGTGCAGTCTTCCCCTGGGTTTTTGCTTGAGAGCACCCACAGGAGCCAGGGGTCATGCAGTGCTGTGGCTCTTTAGGCACACATCTTCTGTGGGTCAGATCTGTGTGCTCATCCTTTGCTTTTTGCTTGAAGTTGCAAACATCTGTGATGGCAAAGCTGTGGACCATGTTGAAATTGTAGCTCCTGGGGGTGAAAAGCTCTGCATCCCCATAAAATCTCCTACGAATAAAGCATTTACAAAGTTATTTAAATTCTTGAAAAAAACATCTTGTAACTGAGACACCAGACTGTCTTGGGCTGCAGTCAAGCTGCTCTATACTGCAATCTGTAGTGCTGTACACTTTGAAGGCTTGCTTGTCTGTCATCACTGCTGCTGTCTCTCCCCTGGGTCAGTGCTCTCACCAGTGTTTGATCTCCATATGGCATTCACTTAGCAATAGGGTAGGAATGGCCATCCAGAACAGGCTGTCTTCAGCAGAGCACAGCTGCTTTTCATTGTAACCGGTTACTGCATACTCCAGTGGAGATATGAATGAAGGTCCACAAACAAGTCAGAGTTGTCAAGGGAGAAGGCAAGAGCCTGGGTGTTGCAGTCACTGTAGGAAGTGCAGGGGAGGAGTTGAAGGCTAGGCTCACACAATCTGAAGTTTGGCTGAAGTTTGTTTCCTTTTCAGTAGAGACTGCTAGTGTCTTTGCAGAGCAGTGTGTCCTGGGTCTGGAGTCTCTGTAGGGAAGACAGCCACAGCCACATATTTTGGGGGGGCTTCTCAGAGGCACAGAGAACATTCAAGCATTCAAGATTTTTTTGCCTTTTCCCCTTGGTGCTGAAGTGTTGTGTGTGATCTTAGTTTAATAAAACATTTTTATGTCCCATCATGGATGTATCTGAGGCACAAGCTGACATGGGGTCTGTTTCTAATCCTAGTTCAGGAATGTTTGAGATTGCAGAAGCATCTGGTGTCAGAACTGGGACTAAGATTATTATACATCTCAAAGAAGACTGCAAGGAGTTTGCAAATGAAGACCGAGTCAAGGGTGAGTGGAGGAGGGAAATGCTGTTACCTGCTGAGGGGCTGTGTGAAGTCTGTCAGGGGCCTGTGAGTGGGAGGTGAATTTACGGTGTTTTTTCTCTCCTACAACACCTTTCACCTGCTGTTACTGAGGAAATTCTTACTGTGTTGTTTTCACAAATGTGACTCTTCTATGTCTTACTTTCCATTCCAGAGGTGGTGACAAAATACAGCAACTTCATCAGCTTCCCACTGTACCTCAATGGGAGAAGAATTAACACACTGCAGGTGAGCAGGAGGGCCAGAGGCAGGTCACTTATGGAGGTGAACCATTGTAATCCTCTACTGGAGACAGGAAACAGCATAAAGCTGCTGCTGTCCCTGGAAACCGGGGGAGGATTTTCCAGGATATCACAGACCCTGTAGCAATCAGTTACTGAGAACAAAAGGAGACAATCCAGCAGAAGTCATGCCTGGAACTGCTTGTTTGCTTTTGTTGGACAGAATTCTTGCAGATTAGCAAAGCAGTTTTTATTTACAGTTAACTTCTACATCTTCCCTTAATCAGAATTATTCTTGCAATGCTTTATAATACTTATTCTAACTGTTTAAGCCAGGTGACATGTTAGTGGTGTAGAGATTGCTCCAATCACTGGTGTGCTGACACCTCTTGCTGCAGTTCTTTTCTGTCCTTCAGCATGGGATAGCCAGTGCCAGTGAATGGTTCATTTTCTTAGTGGCTCAGCTCACAGCCTGATTTTCTTCACAGCTCCTAGCTGAGCACTGCTTGATGTTGGCATTTTCTGACCACTTAAAATTTTATTGCAGCCAGGTCCATTTTAGTCAGAAGTTCTTGGCCCGACTGCAGGAATCACCTAGGTGAAATTAATTATCTTCAGAACAAAATCTATGAATCATTTTTCTCCAGCATCTCCTTTTCTGGTTGTTTAAAGGTTCCTCATGTAAGAGAGCAGGTAGAGAGTGTGTGTGTGTGGTTTTTTTGTTTCCTGGAATGTGGCACTGAAGGCACAGACTTTCAAGACTGTACTTAAATATTTTATGATGTTAATTTATCTGAGGTTCTGTAATTGGTGTTATTAGTCACTGATAGTTATTTGGATTCCTGCATGATAGTTTCTGTTCCAAACGCTTTCTAGCTGTTTCCCTTAAATTACAAAACCAGAAATAGATTTAGACAGCTGTTTGCTCTTTCTACCTGACAATCAATAGAACAGACTCCCTAGAGAAGAGTAGTACTAGAACAAGGGGTGAAATGCCCTTAATAGAGTTATGTACTTTTATCTTCTTATCAGAAAGTCTGTTCTCCCTGGGGATACAGCAACAGCTTTATTCTCATTATGCTCCCATTTCAGGCTTTTTCTTTATCCAGGATCTTGTTTTTGCGTTTTTCTGCATGTCAACCTCAGTTCACTGTAAACAGAGCCATAGTTAGTTCCCTGGTGTGGATTTTCCTAGATAAGCTCTTGAATGCTTGCTGTGTAGCTGATGATGTGGAGTTAGAGGCTTTTCTGGTCTGACTGTGATAACTGTAGCTACAATAAGCCTCTGGGAAGGCAGCACTTTACCTAACAACAGCTGCTATAAAGCACCTTAGTACCCAGTTGAGTCCGTAATCCTACCTGTGATCCTGCAAACCCTCCAGGACACTTGCGTGTGCTGGAAATGTTGTGAAGCCACTTGTGGAACAAGGCTTTGAGGCAGAGGAATTTTTAAGGAGTGTGGCAGCATGGCAGGGCTGCCAGAGCCCTGAATCCCTTGGACTCTGGTGGGTGGAGATGGGCTGCATCTTTCTATTGCCCCCAGTAATCGCTCCTGGTACTCATTAGGGCTTGAGTGGCAAAGAGTGGCAGTGACTGTAGTGGGCTTCACCCGGCTGGAAACGTGAGATTCTTAGTTGAGTCCCAATGCTTGTTAAATGGGCAGAACCTCCTGCGTCTTTGCTAGATGCTAGTCTTTGGCTGAGGTACTGAAAACTTAAATGTGATGTGAGCATGGGCTGAATGCTCCAGAAAGTGTTGGAACGTTTAGAGCAGCAGCAGGTGAAAAGCAGGGCCACAGGAAAGGACCTGGTCTGGAGCTCATGACTTCAATTCACGTGTTGATGTGTGAAACGGTACTGCTGGAGCACTTTCTGACCCTGCAGCAGGGATGGCCGAGTGGTTCACAAAGCATCTCCCAGACTGCTCCAAAACAAATCAGCAGAAAAACAGGCAACCCCTGAGTTGCTTCACAAGCACTCAGCTGACCTTGTGGTAAGATAGTGACCTCTGTCAGGGAGGCAGGCCAGTTGCAACAGACCCACTTAAAATTTCACTTTTCTTTTGCTTGCTGGTCGGGCCTTGAGATACTTGACCAGTACTGCCAGTCAGCTGAGCTGTGTTAACTGTCCAGGATGCTCTTGGCCAGTAGCAAGTGTGAGGCAATGGAGGTTAGCCAAATCCCTGCTAAACAAAGCTGCCTTATATATGTTGCAGGGCAAGAGTACCCGTATGAGAGGTGACTCAAGATCAGCTGAGGGGCAGTAATTTGTTAATCTGTGATAAAGTGCCTGAACCATAATACATCCCACTGCCCTCGGGCTGTGCAGAGGAATCTGGCTGTTCGAAAGATTATATTTCCTTGCTCCAGCATCCTGGAGGGAAAGTGTAACTCTGAAAGAAGAGCCCTGTGCTGTGAGGCCGCAGGTCTTGAGAGCTGATGGGAACTCATCTCCTTGCTCCTTCACAGGCACTCTGGATGCTGGACCCCAAGGACATAGGCGAGTGGCAGCACGAGGAGTTCTACCGCTTCATAGCACAGGCTTACGACAAGCCCCGCTACGTCCTGCACTACAAGACCGATGCTCCCCTCAACATCCGCAGCATCTTCTACGTTCCTGAGCAAGTATGTGCCCTTCTGTTGAGGGAACAGTGGGACATCTGCCCAGTTGCTCTGAAGAGGAGAGAATAGGAGAGTTCCTTAGGGGAAGGAGGCAGCTAAGGCTGCAGAATGGCAAGGAGGAATATCCAGTGTGGCATCTCTGCAGTAGGCTGGGGTGCTACAGGATAGCTGTGGGGATACTGAGCCAAGACAGGAACAGGGAGATGGCTCGGGTAGATCCCTAGGGAAGACAGCCAAGATTTCAGCTCGTTAGGTTCAGTACTGGTAGGGAAGACCACAGTGTGACCTGGTCAACTGGTGCAGCCACAGAGATACTGCAGCATAGTGTGCAGCTGGGCACCCTGCACGGAGCTGGTGCTGCCCTTCTGTCTCTTCTTCCTGCAGAAACCATCCATGTTTGACATCAGCAGGGAACTGGGCTCCAGCGTTGCCCTCTACAGCCGCAAAATTCTCATCCAAACCAAAGCTGCAGACATCCTGCCTAAATGGCTGCGTTTTCTTAGAGGTGTGTGCTGGGACCAGGAATAGCAGGCTGTGGACTGTGGCTTCCACAGGGGGTGAGGCGAGAGGCTGCCTTCCTGAGCCTGGCGCTCATGTTTGCCTCGCTGTTCAAGGGTTGCTCTGTGTTCCAGGTGTTGTGGACAGTGAGGATATACCCCTGAACCTCAGCAGGGAGCTGCTGCAGGAGAGTGCCCTTATCAGGTAAGCAAGAGGTAGAACCTGTGGAATGCTGAGGCTCTTCTGGCTTCTTGCTGGTTGAAGAGGAGACATTGTGGGACAGTTAGAGGGGCTTGGAGGGACCTGGCATGTAAGCTGCAGCATTTCCATTCATGAGAATTTCTGTAGTCTATAAAGTGAGTTGTTTCTCAGCCATGCTGGTCACATCTCAACATGTGGGAGCACCGTCCTGTGTCATACAGTCTGCTGCCGCCTGCATGGGCCACGTGTCCCTCATGTCCAAGGCTGCCTTTTGGTATCTCTGGTCCACAGCAGTAACAGTGCATTTGCTATTTGAACTGTCTGGTCCGCACCACCAAGTGGTTTGGAAAGCAAAACCAAACAGTAAGTCAGCTGTCAATACTAGGAAGCTGGGCCGTACTTTAGTGTCAACTTTATTTATGTGTAAATATTCAAACAGCACCTTGTGCCTCTTGTTTCCAGACTTCCTTCAAAGCTCTGCTGTGCTCACACACACATTTGTCAAAAACCGATGTCCTGGTTTCAGCTGGGATAGAGTTAATTGTCTTCCTAGTAGCTGTTTATAGTGCTGTGTTTTTGAGCTAGGTATGAGAAAAATGTTGATAACCCACTGATGCTTTCAGTCGTTGCTAAGTAATGTTTCGTCTAAAGTCAAGGCTTTTTGGCCTCTGATGCCCAGCCAGCAAGAAGGCTGGAGGGGCACAAAAAGTTGGGAGGGAACACAGTCAGGGCAGCTGACCCAAACTGGCCAAAGGGGTATTCCATACCATATGACGTTTATGAACTGGGAGGGGATCGCTGCTCGGGGACTAATGGGCATGTCGGTCAGCAGGTGGTGAGGAATTGCATTGTGCATCACTTGTATATTCCAATCCTTTTATTATTACTGTTGTCATTTCATTAGTGTTATCATTATTAGTAGTTTCTTCTTTTCTGTTCTATTAAACCGTTCTTATCTCAACCCACGGGTTTTACTTCTTTTCCTGATTTTCTTCCCCATCCCACTGGGTGTGGGGGTGAAGTGGGTGAGCGGCTGCGTGGTGCTTAGTTGCTGGCTGGGGTTAAACCACGACAACTGACTGCCAGCCAGCAGGGTTTTCATTTGGTGCTGAGGCCCAGTGAAGCTGACTGCCAGCAGGCCAGTCTCCTCGAAGAACCCCTTAGATCTGGCTTTGGTTTTTCCTTCCTTTTTGTCCTTCAAGTCCCCTCTCAAACATCTGCCATTGTTGGAACCTGAAGTATAAGAGTAGGCTCTTAGTCCTTAGTATTAGAGCTGTTAATCTTTTTAGGTTTGATGGCTAACTTTGTATTCTGTGGCTGGTGAAATGCCTCTACCTTCACTATAGTCCCCAAATTAACCCTGTCACTTCACAGTGGATTTTCAGGCCTTCAGAAAGGGTTCCTCCAAGTGTAACCCTTTCATAGCCGCTTCCTTCCCATGTTCAAGGGTAGCTGTGGGAGTGAGGCAGATGCCTTGTACACACTTGTACTGCAGCATCACCAAGTCACGAGTTACTGAAGATTTGAGCTTCAGCAGTACTGTTGTACCACAGCTCTAGCTACCTCTCCAGCTCAAGTGCTGTTCTTGACTGAGATACAAAGAACAGATATAGAGCCGTGAGGGAAAGGAGACAGTGGACCCAGGGTTTCTCCTTTGTCCTCATGTTTGCAAACGCATCACTAAAACACTGCACAGGGAAAGAGATGTTCATCTGAAATCTCTTGTCTTGGTCCAGCAGCTATCTTTAAAGAGGCTTGTTCCTGCTGCAGGAAGCTCCGAGATGTTTTGCAGAAGAGGTTGATCAAGTTCTTCATTGACCAGAGCAAGAAGGACCCTGAAAAATATGCCAAATTCTTTGAGGACTACGGGGTATTCATGAGAGAGGGGATTGTCACGATAGCAGAGCAGGATGTCAAGGTACCAGCAGTCCTGAAGCACTGCAACTGATGGGAAAGATTAGTGGCTCCTACTGTGACCTGGGATGACAGGGGACGGCTACTTCTCTGTGAATCTTACATGCCTGTAACTTGTGTTCCTGGGTCTAACAAGACCTACAGATTCTCTAGTGCCCAAACTCTCACTTTTTCTGACTGGCTGCTGTTTCCTCCTTAATTCGAGATACTGCAGAGTCTCTGTACCCAGCCTGTTACCCACCCTCCCTGATGCAATATGAACTACAATAGGCAATAAAGTAGGGCTTTCCCCTACTGTTGTCCTCTGCCTGGATTCCCATTTCCAGGAGAGCTTGACCTACATCCTGTCTAGGTCACTTTTCTGCCTCCTTAATATCTGGAGCAGGAAAGGAGGTACTCGGAATCCCCTGAGCCTTTTTGCAGGGCTGCAAACAGGCCTGCATGCTACAAAGGGAATTCTTGGGGCTAGGAGTGGTCAGGTCGAGCTGTAGTCACCGTCCCTCAGCTCACAGGAGCACATTTCTTCCAGGAGGACATAGCGAAGTTGCTACGTTACGAATCATCTGCCCTGCCTGCAGGCCAGCTGACCAGCCTGACCGACTATGGCTCCCGCATGAAGGCAGGGAGCAGAAACATCTACTACCTGTGTGCACCCAACCGGCACCTGGCCGAGCATTCCCCATACTTTGAGGCCATGAAGAAAAAGGACATGGAGGTGGGTGAGCAGTGTGCCATGGCCAGGGGAACACCCTGAGCTACTACATCAGTGATCAGGGCTCACCTGGATCTCAGAGCTGAGCAGGGCAGTGAGGCCTGTGATAGACCCCCACCACTGCAGTGTTTTTGCACGGGCTCCCTCTGTCTCCACTCAGACTGGCTACTGCAGCATGGGGCCAGGAAGGACCTGTCACACACTCTGTGCAGGAATGTTAGTACTTGTGCAGACATCTAGTTCTGACATCTGTTTAATACCTTCGCTGAACCCCAGAGCAGGAGCCTAGGAGCTGCTGTGCAGGGCTGATAATGGTGTTATAGGTGTCCTCTGCAGGCAGGTGGCCCTTCCAGGACTGGAGTCAGTGCTGGTTCTCACTTCCCATGGGGCAGCAGGACTTGTTCAGCTGCAGATCTGCCACCCATGGTAACAAAGCCCTCCAAGGGTTTGCTTTCATTTGGGGCCCTGAGCGATAGTCACCATGGGGCTGAACCAGCTAGTTTCCCTTGTGATGTTCTTGCTCTTTGGCGCAGAGTTGCTTTTGGAAGGAGGAGATGCTGTTATGTCCCAAACAATGTGTTATTGTCCCTTTTCTGGCACAGGTCCTGTTCTGCTATGAGCAATTTGATGAGCTGACACTCTTGCACCTTCGGGAGTTTGACAAGAAGAAGCTGATCTCGGTGGAGACAGATATTGTTGTTGATCACTATAAGGAAGAGAAGTTTGAGGAGAGCCACCCAGGTATCATGAGGTTCCCCTGGCCATTCCTGCTGCATGCAGTCCTGCCACCCCGTGCCAGCCGTTGAGGGTACACCTCCTCCAGCGCTCTTGCAGCTCCTGAGTGTGTGAGCAAGAGCGCTCCTTCCCATCCTGCCATTCTCATGCTCTGAGGCAACTTGCAGTTCTTGCAGATCCCTTTTATCCCATGTGATCAAAGTTTAAGCAATTTGCCAGTTTAAACAGATGGCATGTCATATGTGTAGTTTCCATGATTTGAGTTTTAACAACATGCCATACATCTGGTGCCCTGACAGAGGCAGGCAGGCACTGGTAGGGCATGAGCCTGCCTTCTCTGGGTATGGCATGGTCTGGGATGAGGGCATATACGTAGGTGTGTGCTGAGCAATGCTGCCTTCCATTTCCACAAGAGAACAGATAAATGGAAGTATGAAGTGGACTGAGCTCAGGGGTAAAGCTCACTGTCCATTGGCACACTGATGCATGCCGAGATGTGCCCTCTTTCCCCCGCCAGCTGCAGAACGTCTGACAGAGAAAGAGGCTGAGGATCTGATGGCCTGGATGAGAAATGCCTTAGGCTCTCGAGTCACTGGTGTTAAGGTAGGTATTCTGTGTCTGGGTAACTGAGTAGAGGAGATCCATGGAGGTAATAATTTAAGGAAAAAAAGATAGTGGTTGATTTGGGATCTGCTGCCGCAGATTCTTCTTTGGACCCTGAAAGAAATCATTCTTCTCCGTGTCTCCTTTCTGTAAATGGTATGAACGCTGGCATTTGTCATTTGGATGGTCAGCGTGGCACAAGAAGAACCACATCTTAATGTGTAATGAGCAAAGCCCATTTTACTAATTCATGCCCAGGTTACTAAAAGAACAAGCTGGTGACTGTCTTGCCTGTGGACTAGAAAGGCTTATTGGCAAGGCGTGCTTTGGGTCCAGCTGTGAGCTGCTGCCTGTGGACCAGTGGGGCCATTTGGGCCCCCAGCTTTCCTACTGGTTTAGGCAGCTCCTGTGGGGCAGGGGATGAATCTTGTGGGGGCTTGGTGTGGATCTGTGCTGAGGAGACCCACCTCTAACCCATGTGCATTTTCCATCTTGGCACCGATTGCTGTTTTTGCCACAGGTGACTACACGGCTGGACACCCACCCCGCCATGATCACTGTGCTCGAGATGGGGGCTGCCCGCCACTTCCTTCGCATGCAGCAGCTGGCCAAGACCCAAGAGGAGCGTGCCCAGCTCCTGCAGCCCACCCTAGAGATCAACACAGGGTAAAGGGGAACAATACCAGTGCTGGGCCAGGGGTACTGCAGTCTTTCTGGGGTGGAAGCAGAGAGGAGGCAATGTAAGGCTCCCAATTAGCAGGGCCCTCCTCATTAAGTGCAGTGTGTGCTACAGGGCCGTAATCTGTGAGGCTGCATGGCATGGTTGACATGAGCCACCCACACACACTATGTCCAGCCCTCCGGGGACCATGGGGATTATAGGGACAGGATGAGGGGGAAGGGAGAAGCCCCCAGAACAGTAGCAAGGAACTTGGAGCTATTTTGGCCTTTAGGTAGAACCTTCTTCTGTCCCACCTTGGCTTAGCTGCACATTCTGGAAGTAAATTTCTCATTGTGTCCAAAAATACCAAGTCTCAGTGTTACCTCTCTCTTACAGGCATGCTCTGATTAAGAAGCTTAATGAGCTGAAGGACAGTCAGCCTGATCTGGCCCAGCTGTTGCTTGATCAGGTGAGAGCCAGGTCTTCTCCAGAAGCAGCACCATCTTCCCCAGAGCCAGCTTGCAGACCATGTGCGGCAGGGAACAGGGTGAAGCCCTTCTAGTGGGCAAGAATCGCATCCTTCTGTGGTCCGCACTCTGGGCATTTCTGGTACTTGTGGTCCATGTGTTTTCCTACCAGATCACCTAGAAGACATGCTTGGTCTCAGCATGCAGGTCCTGGAGACTGACATTTACTTCCTCCCCAGCTCTCATGCAGCTCGCTCTTGCTGCTTTCTTCTCTTTTTCAGATTTATGAGAATGCCATGATAGCAGCAGGACTGAATGAGGATCCCAGACCAATGGTGAGCCGGCTCAATGAACTCCTCACCAGAATCCTGGAGAAGAACTGAGCCCCAGAAGACTGAAGGATGAACTCTGTGCTGGCCTCTCCTGAAGTGCAGTCACTCTGTCAGCTATTGCAGCATCTGCTTGCAGGCACTGTGCAGCGAGGGGTTCGTGTGGCAGAGGGCCAGGGAGAATGCAGGGGAGTTCCAACCCTCACTGCATATGAAGGAGCCAGTTGTAATTATTAGATCGTATGTCATCAGCCTGTTCAAAGTATGATGTTCTTAGTGCGAGCAAAATCCAGAGGTTGCTGCTAAAACAATATGCCCAAATTTCTGACACAAGCCTGAAGAGCCTCATTTCATACTGTTTCTAGAAATGGCCTTTCCCAAAACAGATGTTGGCGGCAAGATTCCCAGTTAGGTCTGTGAGTACACCCCTCATCCACTGAATCCCTGTGCACCATTGTGCTCTGAACAAGCACTGACAGAATTAATTAATTTGTTAAGAAATCTCCACCTCTGACCAGGCAGGAGGAGTTTGCCGCCATGAGATAGATTGCTGCCATTAGTGGACACAAGATCCTGCTGGTGGAACATGTCAGTACGATCCCATGGCAGAAAAGATCCCTGAGCTGCTGGATAATTGAGTTCATCCTGGTCTTGCTGTGAAGAAAGGGAAGTAACTGGGAAACAGCTTTCCAGTGTGTGGCTTTCGGGAGAGTCTCCAGGGTTTTCCCCTCTTCTGTGGGATAAACTGCACGTCTAGCTGATCTGTATTTATGATAAATAAACTCCTCTTCTTTTCCAGACCCCTCCACTCTTCTCTCTTCCCCTTGCTCTGTCGGTCTTTGTGTCTTCCAGCTAGTGATTTGTTGGTTCTTCTTTCTTCAGATGCTGCTTGGTTCTTCAGGGCATCAAGCACTGGACAGTGGTGGGAAGAGAGGGTTGTGAAAACACAACAGTAGGTAGTAGCAGAGAGTGTGGAGGGAAGACAAGAGGATCTGTAGCTGTGAACCCTGTTAGCCTTGTTTTTGAAAATGGGAGTTTAGCCCTTTGAATCCTTTCGAAGGAGCAATGGCCATTCAACAGAAGAGGCCTTTATAACAGAAGGTGCCACACTGGATTTCCCTCTGCGTCTGGTTTGCACCGTGCAAACTGATTTACAAGAATTCTTTCTCCTGCTCAGTGGGGGCTCTGAGGCAGCTGTGATATTTGTTTAGCTTATCTTTAAATTGCCAGATTAAGATTCTGGAACTGGGTTTGGTTAAATGGATGCTCTGCTGGACAGGACAACCTCCAGCTCTTAAGCTAAAGGAAGCCTGGCTGTGCAAAGAGGAACACAAAGGGTCTGCCGCATAGGGTACCATTTTAGGCATTTTATTATAGCACCTAAAATTTCATTTTTCTTCAGCTGCAGAAGAGGGACTAATATGTGACAGTTCAGAGGGTGTTGAGAAGAACAAGGACCCACCTTCTACATGTTACACTCCTTCTGGTATGTTGTATCAGAAATCGTGTGGCCAGCAGGACTGGGGAAGTGATTGTCCCCCTGTACTCAGCACTGGTGAGGCTGCACCTTGAGTACCGAGTTTTGGGCCGCTCACTACAGGAAAGACGTTGAGGTGCTGGAGCGTGTCCAGAGAAGGGCAACGAAGCTGGTGAGAGGCCTGGAGCACAAGTGTTATGAGGAGCAGCTGAGGAAACTGGGGTTGTTTAGCCTGGAGAAAAGGAGGCTGAGGGGAGACCTTATCGCTCTCTACAACTACCTGAAAGGAGGTTGTAGTGAGGTGGGTGTTGGTCACTTCTCCCAAGTAACGAGCAATAGGACAAGAGGAAATGGCCTCAAGTTGTGCCAGGGGAGGTTTAGACTGGGTATTAGGAAAAATTTCTTCACTGAAAGGCTTGTCAAGCACTGGAACAGGCGGCCCAGGGAAGTGGGAGGGATTTAAAAAACGTTTAGACATCACGTCTGGGGACATGGTTTAGTGGTGGACTTGGCAGTGCTAGGTTAACGGTTGGACTCGATCTTAAAGGTCTTTTCCAACCTAAACGATTCTGTGATTCTAGGGTAGCTGTGTAGTTCAGCTAGAGGCCACAGTTCTTGATCCACCTCCTGGTAAGATACAGATGGCATCTTTTGATTACACTGGGATTCCTTGATTGCGCAATAACGAAATACCCTTAAATTGTCCATCCTCAAGATGAGACGAGTAAGCCAGCAGCTGAGCTGGTACAAGTAAACATGCATAAGGTTTTACTCCTGCAAGTAGACAATGTACGTGGGAGTTCAGCTACATGCTTCATAGACTGGGCAGCATTCCTGTCTTCCAAGTAAATACAAGATCCTTTGCCATCAAAATTGACATAAATACGCAGGAAAAATTACTAGATACTATACATGGACATACAGAGCCTTGTAGAACACTTGAAAGGAGCAATACAATCTGGCCACTTCACAATGCAGGGTGTTTCGTGAACACAGGCTGAAGAAATTAAAACCTTTGGTGATTTTCTGATGCTAACAGTACAGCAGGTGAGTGCATTCACCTGCAAGCTGGTCACCTGGTGCTCGCTGATGAAGTGCCAAAAAATAGCATGTATTGATGCAATGCCTGAACTGAAGCTGGATGCTAAAGTTTGATGCAGTGAGAAGCAGAGCATGCTTACTGTGGGACAGTCATGAACTGACTGACACATCTTTAACCTCTGCAGTCCTGGGAATCCTCCAGGAATCCCAGCAGCCCTTGAGGTGCTAATTTTTTGCCATGACAGATTTGTGACTAAAAGATCAAATAAGATTTCTGTTATTGGAGTGCAAACCTACCCTTTGTCACTGAACCCATCAAACACGGTGAGACGTGGTGGTAGTCCTGGGAGGCTGTACGCAGCAAGGAGCAGGAGCAGCAGGATCAGGAGGGTGTTTTGACCCAAATCTCACATACTTTGCTTTGCCTGATGCTTTGTCTAAGCTGCATCATTGCATGTACCAGCAGCCTCTCTCCGAGTCTCCCCTTTCAGACTCGGCTTTCCCTTTTATTTTGCAAAGACCTGCAGCGAGTGCTGGTGTATGAAGATTTTATGCATGGCTAACAGAACAGATCCTAGTGGAAAAGGGGGATGTATGGCATCATGTTGACGAACACAAGCTGAGGTGCTGATAGGAACACAGGCGAGTCACTCAAAAGCTAGTCTGTAGGTGACTTCGTGTCTGAAAGGGCCTCCACACGGAATGCAACAGAGGCTCAGTGTAAAGGATGAGTTGTTTCAAGCATGATGGTAAAAGGGAAGCACGGGAAGCTGGTTAGAACCTGTTTTTTCACTTTCTGCACAACCTCAAAACATGCTGCGCAAGCAGAGAAGGCTTGTATGGATCTTGCATCAGAACTTCAGTGCAGTTTGTAGTGGTGAAGCTGCGGTTGTGCTCTTCCAGCTCCCATCCTCTCCATTCAGACACTAAATTACTCATCCTCAGACTCATTGTATCACTGAGCCGTTTCCATCCCGCTTGTGCTCTTTCTGCAGCGAGAGTAATGTCCCCTGATTTCTCTGGCATATTGAGGTGAACCAATATTGTGCAATGTGGTGGAATGGTGCTGTGAAGCGCCTGGCATGGGCTAGTTGTGTCCTTCACTTCTGCTTTTGCGCTACCAGATTTCCCCCTGGGATGGAATTGGGGATCTCCAACCTGGAAGAATCTCGGAGTTTATTTGGTTTCCTGGCTGTAAGCAATGCTGAGCCCTGCTTTGTGCAGAAAATTGATCTGTCAGGTTTGGTTTTCCCTGGGACCTTATTAACTGCTGCCTATCTCTTTCTTGTTGGGTTTTTTTTTTCCTTTGGTGCGGGGGTGGGGTGGGGGGGAAGATGTTCATTTTTCTGCAAGTTAAACTTTGTGCGCTGACAAACTGTTGGTGATAAACAGCGTGGCCTTCTGTCATGCTCTGCCCAGGCTCATCAGCTGTGGAGTCAAACCTATGTCCTCCAGGGCAGAAGATGGAAAATATTTATAGGCAGTGAAATCCAGTTTCAAAGGACATTCCTGAGACCTCGTGCTTTTAAACTTGGACGGAATCCCTCTCACGTCTGGCTCAGGACCTTGAAACTGGACTGGCCCATAAAGTAGTTCACTGGACCAAATTGAGAACAGAGTTTTCTCTCGTCCAGACTTCCTGCTGAGACTATCGAGAGTGTCTTGGGTAGGCTCCAGGTCTATGATTTATGGACAAACCACAAGCCAGGAATCTGCAATCTAAGCTCCTTGAGCAGCAACTGTTTAAAACATTATGGGAAGAAGTGGCCACTGTTTCCAAAAGAAGAAAACTTGGCAGCCATTAATAACATTTAGCACTTCTGTAGTACCTCACAATTGTTAATTAATCCTCCCACTCTCCTTGTGAAGTAAGTCAGAATTATTCTTACTATACAGATAAGGTCTGTATGGAGCTTAAATAAAATTCCCTAAGAAACGTAGGGAATCTGAGTTCAGGACACAGCCCAGGATGCAAGAATCTCAGCACAAAGTGAAACAAACCTCCTCCAAGATCCAGAGGCATACAGATAAGTATCTGCTGGGTTTGGGTGAGCATTCACCACAAATGTAACAGCAACTTTGAGAGCATCTCTGCCCAACAATACCCTGTTCATTTGGAAATTCTTCCCAGGGCAGTTCTGGGTCTGCCCAGACCTAATCCAGTGAGATCGTGTGCTTTCCCAGTAACTCCTGGGTTCAAAAATTCCTGGGATTTCAGAGAATACCTGGAACCTTGGCTGCTTACTGGAATTATCCTGTACAAAGTCCTTTCCAGCTAGTTGTCTCCCCTACAGCTTGGGAACAAGAGGATGGCATGCTAAAATCTATCTTGCTAGCTTTCTCTGCCCGGAACAGTTCACCTCCTTACGCTTCTGGAGTGGGTTAAACATGGGCTTTCCTTCCAGGAAAAAAAGGTCATTTGTTCTCCCTCTGCTCTCAGAATCATCTTTTGTTTCTCCTTTACCTCCCCCTTTACACTTAACCTCCATCTTCTCTTAGTGGCCAATGCTGTGGTTGCAACACAGTCCAGGTCAAGAGGGGAGTTCATCTGCCTGGACAGTCGTTTTCCCGTTCTCACCCCTAACAGAAGGGTGCTCCTTGGTGCTGTCTGCCACTGTCAGATCTGGAGCCCCTTCTAGCAAGAATTTTATCTCAAATCACAAGCCCCTTCCCATCACACTCCTTCTGGAAACAGTCTGGAGTGTGAACAGGTGGAAATGGGTAAAAAAGTCTGGTCGAAATGGAACAGTTGGCAGGAGTGCAAGGACCAAAGGCTTCTGTAAGTGCTTAAATTTGTAAGGACTCCCGATTGTTTCATTGCTCTTAACCTATTTACAGCAGCAGGAAGGATGAGAAATGGGTGGAAGAAGCAGTTTCCTCCTCTCTTCAAATCTATATGGCAAAAGGTATTGTAATGAATTGTCCGTTGAATGTATTTGTCCAGCTTTATTCCAACTATCAAGATACAATCTGCAAGGGATTTGGGGTCAGGTAATAGCAGTTAACAAAGCAGCAGGCTGTGAAGCCAAGCAAAGCTTGCTTCTCCTTTTACTTGGGCTGCAAATGAGGGGTAATTGGGGTTAAAGCCTGTCCCAGAAGTAAATCAGTACGTAAATCCTTCATGGAACTGGCCCAAATTAAACCCCTAGAAACTCGGGAAGCCAGAGCTGTGACAGGAGGCGGGGGGAGATTAAACTTGAGTTTTGCTTTGCTGTGTACCTCACTCACTGGACTTGTGCTGTCTCAAGTGGTTTAGCAGATATTTTAAAAAAACAAGTGTTCTGTTACCTTGCAGTTTGCTTCAAGAAATCAAAGGATACGGATTTTTTCTTAGTTGGGCACTGTATTTTTAATGTGTTTAGAGATTCTTAGAATGTTTAATGCTCAGTGCCCTTACTGAATGATGGTCATTCTTGGAAATTTTATTTCATTTCACCTCCCAGGAGAACAAGACAGATTTTGGCTTATAACAAGTTAATGAGACGTGGACACTCTTTAACTCGTGCTGTGTGACTTACTGAATGGAAACATGCATGTTTTTCTGGCAGGCTTACAAGAGAACATGGATGTGGTAGCATGCACTGTCCCAAAATTCACACTTCAGAGAAAAAACAAACAAAGCAAACCTGCTCTTGAGGCAAATGCTGCATTGTTGCTTGTTTTGTCCTTTCAAGAGACTCGGTGCACCGAGTATTGTGCTGAGCTCTGTCATCCAGCATGGCCAAAGTCTATGAGAAGGGCAGATTAGCGCGATAAATTAATGCAAGCCCTAAACTTTACTCATTGGAATTGGCCCCCGTGGCTGCTTCTTTGATCACTGCTGACCTGGATTGAATCAATCTGTATCAAAAGCTTTAAAAAGTTAATCTGGAGCTGCCAAAGAGCCACCAGTGTTACGAGTCTTAACCCAGATCAGTGGATCTGCCCCTCGGACTGAGCAGAGAGAAAGTGAAACAGAAACTTGGAGAAATGCTGACTGTAGCATACTGAGGATAAATGTGTATAGGTATATATAAAATGTAATGTGTCTATTCATAGCTAGATAAACAGATTTACATATTTAATATAAATACCATTGCATAATGAATTCAAGTGCAGTTACTTTAAAAACGTTTTAGTATCAGCAATAGTGCCGACAAGTTCCATAATAGTCTTTTTCTGCAGAGACTGCTCAAAACCAAAGTGTGATAGTAAATATCCCATCTCTCGCAACATGTATCCGAAGTGTTGCTATTTCAGGGACCTGCCTGCATCTATACAGTTGTAATTCATGAGAGAGTACCACTAGCATGCATTAAATTAAGCCAAGACTTTCATGCTAGAGTCTAAGGCACTGGGGCCCTAGGCCATCTCTTATCCAGACCAGTTCCCTGGTGGGGAGAAAATGTTAAATATTAAAAAATTACTAGCAGAAGTCCAGTAGGGTCTACATAGGGAATCTGATAGTCTGCCTGTGGTCAGCTGCCTGATTCTGGGAGAGCTGCTTCTCCTCTCTACACCTGTAGTTGCAGCTGTGTCTTCTAGCTGATGTTGGGTGCAAATAGCAAATAGAGCCTGTTGCAGCAACCACATCTTTGTTGCCTTTAGGAACAGTCAGAGGCCTTGAAACATCCTGTGAAATAGATACCAGATTGGTAGCCAGTATGCACTGTTAAAAATCCGTGCTTTTGGGCCCATCTCTGTTGGAAATACCACAGTTCTTTTGGCTCTTTTCAATGCAGACTTTTAAAAGGCTGCATTTACACACATCAACAAGGCTCAGGGTGTTTGTACTCCTCATGTTGAGCGCAGTAATCTTTAAAAGATTCAAGTGGTGAAAAAGCAGATGCTTGCATGTGTTAGGTGTTTCACATTTCTCAGGGGCCCTTTTCATTGGTATGTCAGTTCTTTTGGAACAGAAAATTGCGTTTGACTACCTGAAATGTAGTAGAAGAGCTGGAGGCTGCAGCGTTGCCTGGCAGCTGTGATGTGCGGGCTGGTCTGGCTGAAGAGGCCTGTATTAGCTGTGTTCAGCGTTGCTTCGAACACCGGTGGGCAGTTTCCCCGACTGCAGGTGTGTGGCTGGTTTGCAGGCTGTCCGGCGCCTTGTGGAGATGTTCCTCTGAGTCCTCCCAGTTATTCTTTCAAATATTTGGTGCTTTTGAATTCAGTTTGCGTGTAGGGTGTTGTGCAAGAAAATGTTACTGTGACTTGGCTTAGTCGTCCTTGTGGAACCAAGGGGGTGTCTCAGCACATCATAACCGGAGTATTTTTCAGCGTGTTTGTGCAATGTGCACTTGCAAGTTCTTGCAGGATTTTCTTCAGAGTGCTTCTAATTCCCATAAGTGTAGCAGCTTGAGAAAGAACTTGAATAAACTAGCAGAAGTGTTGAAAGACACAAACCAAAGGATTTCTTCATATCAGTTTTGGGTTCTCATACTGACATGGGCACATTGCATCTCCTGGGGAGATTCACTGCAGAAAACACACCCGTCAGCCCTGCCAAAATAACCAGGAGCACCAATTCTTTGCTTAAAATTCAAGGGTTTCCAGCTAAAACGGTTTGAATTTAGCATGGGTTAAAAATTAAATTGCTTTGCTGGAAGTGAAAAAGCATGGTGCCTCAGGAGCTTGTTCCATTCTAAAAGCTGTAGTTAATTTTTTTTTCTATAAGCTTTCCAAACAGGCAATGCTATGACAGTGTTGGTTTCTTTTAGTGATGCGACATTATGGATCAAGGTATAATTATGGAAAAATAAATGTTCTGTAAAGGAGCCATTGTATTGCTCACAATTAGCAGCAGTAGTCTGTATTTGTTAGTAAAGTGCCTATCCTGATGTTTTTGAAGCAAACTAATAGGAATGTCAGCCCCAGCGCATTCTGTGTGCTGCTAAACCTCTTCCCTCTGCCTCTGGGCCTGTTAAGAAGTGTTACCCAGGCGTGATTTTGGTTCTTGCTGCATCCACACCAAGCGTTGAGAAAGAAATCCTGATTTCAACACAAAATATGCATTCAAAATGCAAATCCAGTGTATGAACCCCCCACACACACCCACTGCATCTTTGGTGATTTTATATCTGCAGACTTTTGGCCACAATTCACTGTTCATTTGGAGGAAATGATTGTTGATCCTGACTCCAAGTTAATATTCAGTATGAGCGCTCTGAGCCTGAACTGAATGCAGTGGAAAAATGGCATACGTTTTCCTGTTCAACTCCAGGTAGTAAAAAGTACGAAATAAAAAGGCGATGTTCTTTCTTTTGACAGATAAGCTCAGGCGAAGCTTGAGCTATATTCAATACTTCCATTAATTTTCACGTGAGCAGCACAGCATTCATTATAACCCCAAAGCATTACAATTATAACCAGCTTTAGCTGCAGCTCAGCAGCAGCCTGCAAAGGTGTACCTTAGGTTTTAGATGTGAAGACGAGTGACTTTAAATGATAGTTCCATGCTCACGAACAGGCACCATGTATTTCTCTCCCTATTTACAATATGTATTTTTCTACATGTGAGTATTTCGATAGATTCGAATTCCTTAAAAACATTAATAAGCAATGCTATGCTCTATGCTTTCCTCTTTCGGTGGTCTTTTTTCCGGACTAGTTGTGCACCTCAGTTACAATCATCAGAGCCGAGGCCCTACACAAAAGCTCCAGCATTTTACGTTTCCCCGGGCCGGGGCCGGGCTCGGCTGAGGCCCTGAGGCGCTGCCGGGCGGCGGGAGGCGACCAGGCCCGCCGCCGCTTTCCCCTGGAGCACGGCCGCCCCCGGTGGCCGCCGGACCGCCCGCCTCAGACCGGGTTCGCCTCAGGAGGCGCCGCCCAGAGCCGCTGCCTGCCCGGGGGAGGCTCCCGCCCGTTCTCCCGGGGCCAGGAGCGGGGAGCGCCCCGGTCCCCCATGTCCCCCGCTGACACGACCAGCCGCGACCGGCGGGCCCTGCTGAGGGGACAACGCGAACGGAGACGGGGGCCGGGGGGCATCGCCACAGCAACCAGTGGCGGGAAGTCGGCGCGCCTGCGCGGAGAGGGTGCGGTCCTCGCCGCGCGCGCGTGCGCAGGCCCT
>VYZV01045342.1:53095-89147 GCA_013401275.1 Pandion haliaetus
GGTGGGGTGACGTCATGACGCCGGCGCCCTCAGCGCGGCGCCACCTGCTGGCAGGGAGGCGGTGGTGTCGAACCTTGGGGCTGGCGTCACCGCCCAGGGTGCAACGCCAGTGGTGGGACGTCATCCCCCCCTGAGGAGCGGGGGGAGGGTCCCTCGTGTGGGGCGGGGTGCGGCTCCGGGGCTGGCGGGCTTTCCTGGCCCTGCCGGGGCGCGGAGCCTGAGGGGAGCCCGGGCGTTCGCCCTCAGCGGCCCGTCGCAGTTACAGCCGGGAGCAGCAGCCTTGGGGCACCTCCGAGCGTGGCCTTGAAGCCCTGACGTGTTAGGGGACCTCAGGTTGGGTTCGGGTGGGTAGCTGATTGCTGTGCTGCAGCTGTTTGGTAGGGTGAAACTCCATCCTTGATGTTAACATGGCATCAAAAGCAAAAATTCAGTGATAAAGGGAAAGTTGTTCCATGGAAGGCCTGATTATGAGGCTGGCTGAGTTTAAGCAGTGTTGAGTGCTAGGAAGATTCATTAAAAACTTTGTTTCATGCGTCCAGTCTCAAAGCAGATTCCTTTCAAGCAATGTTAGCAGGGAAAGCAATCCTGAAGAGTTTGTCAGCTGCTTCATAAAACAAAAGGGAATTTTATCTTTCTCTTCCAGACTCGGGGGCACAAGGAACAGCATATGGGCCTGCTGTGAGGGGAAACGGTGGGTGTCGGCTGTTTTCGGACAACACTTTGTCCCTGATCCTGCAGATACACAGGTGCTTTTTTTAACCACAGTCTTTTTAAATAAAGCCGAAATTATGCATTTGCTGGGCAAAAACATTTGTGCTGAATAATTTGACTCTAGTAAAGCCCAAAGGCAGTAACATTGGCTGATGCTCAGTTTGTTGGCACCTGTATAAACTCTCAAAAATCGTAGACTGGGTACAGTCCCTGTTTTGACCACCAAAAAAGACACTTGTGTGGTTGGCTTTCATACCTACTTAAAATCCTATTCTTCGTCTCCCTCCTGGTCCTTCCTCTCCCGTTTGATTTTGCTGTTTGGATTAAAACACTTTTCTGGATATCCAGAAGTCATTGTGTTGCTTTACACTGTACAGATGTGTCAGAGGCAGACTGGAAACAGAAAGAGAAAGAATTTTTATCATAAGCTTTCCATTTGGAAGAAAATGGACCTCAGGTTCTTTTGAGCATTTGCTTTCCTTACTGCGTCAATTTTCATTACACGTTTTTTCCAAAGAAACTGTCAAATGGTAGAAAATAGCAATTTAAATAGCATGTTTGACCCATTATTTTATGCTAGTGAAACTCAAACTGTGCTTCAGGGTCCTCAGTTGTATGCAAGACCCTTGTCCAGACTTTCTAGAAAGAATTTTCCTGGAAGCTAAACCCAGAGGAATTGACATCCTTGTCTGAGAGCTGACCTCTTGCTGTTATTGTAGCAGTCCGTGGAAGACACACATTTATTCATCCCTGAGCTCATTGGTATAATACCAGAGTTTCCCAGAGCACTCTCATCAAGTCTATAGGTAATGATATATTTGGATATTGAGAAGGTAAAGGAACTAAGTTAATGAAAGGAGAAGATACTTTAGGAAGAAATGTAAAAATGTATTTTCCGAACAGTAAGCCAGGCTTGTTTATGATAGGCACTGGAGCACAGAGAACAGATTTGATAGCATGGAAACATCATAAAGCAACATATCCACAAAGTAGTGTGTTGTGTATTTTACTGTAGCTCTTCTATGTGATTTTAGCTGAGAAGAGAGCAAGTTATTCATGGTTATAAATTAATAAAATTTTAGTGTAAAAGATACATTATTAGATCTCCTGTAGCAAGCCATGATGAGTTTGGTCACCTTTTCAGCGCAAGCATCATTCTATTTTAGAGAATATGGGGAAATCAAGATACTGTGTTAAGTTTCACCTTATATTTGGCTTTTGTGATGATAAGCTTCAACATAATTGCAAATCAGAAGATAGACTTTTGGGGAAAAAACAGTATCCATAGAACTTACATTGTTTTAAGTGAATGTGCCCTTTAGGATAACATTTTCTTGGAAAGAAATGGCTTGAATGTTTAACATTGAAGTGTTCTTACTTCTCTTTATATTCACTTCTTCATTAATTATTCACTTGACTTTCTTGCCATCCATAACACTGATTGTTCCACTCTTGATCTACAAAATGATAGAACTGTTTGACATGGTCAAAATTCTCTGTGTTGGAGTAGAGTCAGACACCAGCGGTAAGGTTGCGTTGTGGTCAGTTTGGAGGAATTATGGGCTGGGTAAGGCTTCGTACTGGGTACTGAAGAGGCAGTTTGAAACGGCACCTTTCCTAAGCTGTATGCTACTGGTGCTGTATGACCTATGGGCAGTGCAGCCTCTTGTGAGTGAATCGTGCTGTAGGTTCGCTGTAGGACTTCACCACAGTTTTCACTAGTACCAACTACGAAGGAAATAAAACCTTTTTACTGTTACAGCATATGTATTGATACAGCTGCAGACTCAGCTAAGGGCCTGCCATTGTTCCGGTTTTCTGTCCGGACTCCTAACTCCTTTGTAGTTGTTGCTTTCCAGGACAGATTTACCTATCCTGTAAGCATGGCCTTGTCCCAAAACAGGGACTTTGTATTGAGATTTGTGCTAGTTTACCAAGTGGTCTGCATCGTTCTGCCTCTCTGTCATCAACACTGTCTAATGGTTCCTTCTGCATCATCAGACAGCTTCATCAGTGGTGGTTTATGTCTCTCCTAACTCATTTCCTAAGTCTAAATAATAGGAAAATAAGATAGGCAGAGAGTTAATCTCTGTGGAATGGTACTAGGAACATATGTGCTCAGTGACTGCTGTTTGCAGTTGCATTTTGAAACCTATCTAGCTACATTTTAATAATTTTAAATGTGTTGTATTGGTTTTGTATGACTTTAATTAATCATTTTGTCCCTTGATACTTCTTTAATGGTTTACAAAAGAATTACGCCTCTGTTAACACACAGAGGTCTCATTAAAAAGGTATTAGCTTAATGTAGGAGATCTTGGTTTTCATAAAACTGTGTTTATTGATATTAATTTTATTATCCATCTTCATTCATCAATTCCCATACAAGCCATTTCTTAACAGCCTGGCGTTGATCTCAGTCTGAAAGATGGGTGTTTACTTCCCTAATTGTCCTTTTTGAAAAATCACAGTGACTTCCACTTGCAAATGATCCGATTCTGTTGACAGAAATACCTTCAATAGCTGCTGTTCAGTACGCTTTGGATTACTGTTAGAATAGGCTACTTTCATCGACATCATGGGATGGATATTATAGGTATATTTCGTGTTCTCAGTATTAACAGTTCTACAGTTTATTTTATAATGATCTAGTGGCCTTGATAGGTTTTTCTTTTTGGTTTGATATACACCAAAAAGATCTTTTTGAAAGTCCTTAATTTTTGTGACCAGAAAACTAATCTTATGTAATTTTACCTCCTTTTCGTTTTAATACAATTCATTGTTTATATTCAGTGCTATCCAATTCCCTTACCATAATGTTATTTTACATATTTGTTTTTATTATTACTCTGATTACTTTTCTTTCTCTGAAAAACAAGTTAGGTTTTAATAAGTATTATTCTCTCTATTGATTTTTGGGGCCTCTGCTGAAATGGTTTTATTCAGTCCTTAATTCTCAATTGTATTTTTCTGTTTAAATTAATAATTTTTTCTTGCATTCAGTCAAATCAAATAAGCATTTTTGAACCACCAGCTGCATGTATTTCTGATTTGTATGCTACTGTGTTTGCATACAAGCCATAAGCATTTGCACCTGAGCAACCGTTAGTTTTTATTTTTATATTCACTTCCCCTTTATCCTTCCAGAGGAGGTAAAAAGTAAAAATTTTCTATTTCGGTGAAGTGCTTTATAAAGTAAGGTTAGTTTCTACAGCATTTGAAAGGTAGAGGGACATTTTGTCATGTAAGTAGTGATTTAAAATTCACATCTGGAATGTGATAGGGTTTTTTTACTAGCTATTGAAGTGCTTTGCCATATGTACAAGGTACTAGCAGGGGGAGGTGTAGTCTTGAAAAGAAATGTGAGCATGGTACTCTGGTGGGATATCAGGTAATAGAAGTGGATGGTATCATGTAGACATTGATATTGGTCATTGCTAAGATTGCTCATTAGAATCTGATTATGATTTTCCTAGCTATCATTTCGTTGTTTATATAGGCTTGAGTTAATTTGTCATTTCCTGTTTTCAATGTCTGGTTTTGTTATCCTTTTCTGGCACAGGAAAGCTGGCACAGACCAGGACAAGAAGGTTGGTGCCTGACTTTGAATTCCTGTTCCGCACTTACATTTGTTCTCTCCTCACAGAACAAGCACTGCTGTCCTCAGTTGTAATTTATTTGCACTTCTACAAACACAAAGAGCGTGCACTGTACATATCTAGTGTTGTGTTCTTGTAGAGTAGTGTTGGTGATAAAGGTATGAGATAGTGCAGGACCCTGGTGAGAACAGGTGCTAGTGAAGAGAGTCTCTGAAAGTATGGAGGATAATATGCTCTTTCAGAAGTTACACTGTTGACATGTAGGTTCTTCTCCATCAGGAACCTGTAGGAAGATTTTTTTGTTAAAAGGATTTGGTCTGGAAGAATCCCTAGGGACCACCTTCTGGTGTGGTTTCCAGAACAAACACTACAGAAATTCTTTCCCTTTGCAGTATTTGGACTGGCTTGATTGAAAGTTTTGCTACCAACCTTCAGATGTTCAGGCCACAGCTTTCACGGAAAGAGAAGGGGAGGGGGCGATAAAACTGTCGGTGCCAACACAACAGGGTGCATCCCATCATCCTGTCTGCTGTCGGCACTGTAATTAGCAGCCTAGGTTCATACAGGCTGTGGCAGTTAACTCATTTCTGAAGTCTGAGGCGTTATCAGTCACTTTGATCCCATTCTTTGACTTTGCTTTAAGTTCTGGCCAGCCTTACAGGACTGTCAGGACCACTCCTATGTTGATCTTGCTGGTGGAGGAAGTGGGAGAAGGTGCTCCTGCCGAGAAAGGTGCCACCCTTCCTGCAGCAACCCACTCTGCCTGGCAGGCAAACACAGCCTCACTCCGTGTTTGCTGCCTAGTGGAGACGGGTGCTGCAGACTCAGCACCGTGTCTTCCTACACCCAGTTAGGAATGCAGCCGCCTGTTAGGCTGTTTCACTGGTGGAGATGGGGGGAGAGGATCTGTTTGCAGAATGGGGTAATCTGTACTTTCACCACAAGGAAATGGTACGTACGAAAAAAAATTGAGGTTACTTTTTGCCTCACTTTCTAGTGTTAAATAATCCCTCTTCCCCTTGTATTTCTTGTGAAACCCCGGAAATTGCTCCCAAGGTAGCATGGCACCTTCCTTTTTTGAAGGTGTAGAGTCAGGCTTTCTTTAAAGATGAGTAATTGAGGAGGATATGTACTGAAGCAGCACTGGGCGGGTCGAGAGGGGAGAAGATATCTACTGGGTACAAGTTGTTGAGGCCTACCTAGCATTGATCTACGGATTCTAGCCATAATGATGACATATTCTTGGAGACTGAAATGGCAGGACAATTGTTCCTGGAACAAATAGGCAGTTTAAAATGGCAAGTGAGCAGGCCCAGATGTTGTGTATTTGAGAGCTCAGAAGAGATTGTGTCAAGTGGTTGGACTGCTGGTAGAAATATACTTTCAGTTGTTAAAAGAGAAGCTGCTCTGAAAGGTGGGAGGGTAGCAGATATTTTACCTGTAGGGTTTTTTGGTTGGTTGTTTTTTTAAGAAGGATTCTATGATTGAACTAAGTAATTCCGAGGCAGTAAGTCTTTTATATGTATCTATTAAACTGGTTGAAATGATCATCAAGTTATTTGTAGATGTCTGTCATTATATATTTTTAACCTGATAGCATCTTATCAACATGGTTGCCTAGTTTCTCCAGTAGACTGTCTTTCAGTAGGCTAATGGAGTGGTTTGAATTTGTCAACAAATCAAGAAGTAAAGAATGGATTAATGTAGTTTACTCAGAAATCCTTTGAAAAGGGGAAAGAGATAAAGAATTGTCATTAATGGTAAATGATCTGAGGGGGGAAACTGGCTGAAAGGTAGCAAAGAGCGTCCAAGGGTTCGTTCTGAATCCTCCTCGGCACGTGCCTGGTGGTCCCGCTGGGCAGTGACACAGCTTTTTCAGCTCAGTCAAGAGCAGAGGTGGTTCCAGCAGGCTCCGACCTGCAGGTAACACAGTAGATCGTGAACTTCAGTGTGGAGGAGTGTAGAGCATGGAGGTAGAAAAAGAGATAAATCACATGGAACACCTTGATGATACCGGATACTGAAAGAGCCCTGGGCATCTCTGTTCAGGTAAAACCTTTCCTCAACAAGCAGGTGCTTTCAAAACAAAGCAAAGAAGATGTTAGGATCTGCGAGGCCTGGGTGGGGAAGGAATGTGAACAATATAAAACTTCTTCATCAGCAGTATTAGCAGTCTGCTGTCTGCAGTACTGGTCAGCGTGTCTCTGTCTCGGAAAAAGCAGTGGACAGTGCAGGAGATTCAGGGAATACTGATGGAGATGGTTAGGGGCCAGGAAAGATTCTCCTAGGAAAAGAGAAAAGACCGGGACTCTTATTTTAGAGCACAGATACTGGAGGATGTGATACATATAATTTAATAAAATACTGAGTGGTCTAAAGAGAGTGGATTTGGAGCTTCTGTCCTCCTTGTCTCAACAGAAGACAGTCGGTGAAGTACAAATGAAGCCAACAGAACTGATGAAAAGGGATACTTTCTCCTGGTTTTTTTCATTTAAACCAGGGAGCTCAAGTCAATAGATGCCTGCGAGCCTAAAAATGGCAGGATCAAAAAGGTGAGGGTGTTACATGGCTGGAGGGTTATGATAGTAACATTGATGGATTTCTGTAAGAATTAACTCTTGTGGTTCTGGTTCAAAGAAAGTTACCAGGAAACAAAAGTAGTCCCAAATGGAAAAGGCAAGGACGGACTATTTGTAGGATCATAGGATAACTCAGGCTGGAAGTGACCTCAGGAGGTCTCTAGTCCGATGTCCTGCTCAAAGCAGGGTCGGCTATGGGGTCAGACCAGGTTTCTCAGGGCTTTATGCAGTCTGTCTGACCTGTTCTGCCTTCTGAAGGGTTCTGGGCTTTTTCTGCAGCAGCATGCGGTGCTGCTCACTGTTGGGGACACACTGCTGAGCTGAGTAGATCCTGAGCAATGCATCTAACTCACCTACATATTTCAGGTACACAGGTCAGTGGAAGTGGCAGAACTTAGCACCATTAGGGCATGTGCTATTGCTGTCTCCTTCCCCCTGCAACTTGGAACTCAAGCAAAAAGAGCAGTCAGTACAAAATACACTAAATCTAACCTTTTCCTTCTATATTCCAGGTTCCATCTTTCATTCTTATTGGTCCTGCTTTGTATCATTTTGCTGATCTACATTTACTTGAAGGGCACAGCTGGGCTATAGATTTGGCATCTAAGTGGATAGCTAAGTGCTGCTGTTTATTTTATTTGACCAGCTTTGTGATTTGTTGAGTCCTAAAATCTTCCAAAATTTATTTAATACTATACTGGAAGAAATTATTTTCAAAGCCATTACTTTTTGAGCTCTACAAACTGGTGCCAAAGCTGGCTGTTAGATACACAAATAGCAGCAGCATCAGAAATACTGAGATGTTGAACAGAGCAGGAGCCTGTAAATACAAGTCTGGAAAGGGAGGAGTAAAACAGATAAATTCTTAGTTTTGCATCATTTGTATGTCTGACTTCATCTACCTGGGGCACTGAACATTGATTGCAAATGCAAAAGTGCTGATCTGTTTCAAAGTTTAATATCAGGAACTCATGATAAGTAATATGACAGTACAGATGTGTCTGTGAGAGGTATTTAAAGCCATGGAGGATCTGAGATTCTGTTTTCCTCCACATGCTGTCTTCTACTTAGCAGAAAATAGTCAATTTACAATGATAACTACACCAAGATTCTGTCCAGGAAAATCAAATTTATGAACTGGCTACATAAAACTTCAGTTTCTCTCTAACAGGAAACGACTCTAAGATTCACAGCTAAATCCTCTGCTGGTTTGGGAGCCTGAGTTTAAAATAAATAAATCCATTAACATCTGTAATTGCTTATAGGAAAGGCTGACCCATGAAAGTGTGTAACCAGCATTCCTTAGCCTCACATGTCTGCAGCCAAGCCATTTGAGAAAACAATCTCGCATGTGTTTTTCCTGCTTTTTGAGTCTTTCTGTGCCCAGAGCTTTACTGGAGAAACTGAACCACAGCTGCTGCCGTTCCAAGTGAAACACTCTGGTTTAGGCTCGAAAGAAATAGGTTTTGGGAGCAATATAAAACCTCTGGTAAAATAGCCAGAATCATAGTGAACTTAGGACTAGGAAGAAGAGGACGATCAAAATGTCTAAGAATAGAGATCTAGTTTTAATGTTGCCTGGGGGTTGATGGCATTTCCATCTGGACATTGTACCCAGTGCTGTTCCAAGTAATCCCTAGCTAGTACTCTTGTTCTTACTGTAGCTGAAAAGATTAAGAAACTAATTTTAACATAATATTTGTTTAGTCTGTTTACCTTGTATATTTGACAGCACTTTGTGAAACATGGTCAGCACCATGGCTTATTGAGTACTCGGAGAAAGAGTTCAGTATTAGTTAGCAGGAGAGCTAAGCCTGAAGTTGAGCAGCCATGGAGGTAAGAGGAGAGAAAGGATGAACATGTTTGATAGAATTGTTCTCAGACTTACTTGTTCCAGAAACCCTTCTGAAATGCCAGAAACTGCCTTTATTTACTTCTCAAAATAGGTCAGGCTCTCTTCTTTAAAGCCGTTGTGTCGCAAAGCAGAATTTTACACTGTAGAATAGCTGCTTGATCTGAGGAACTTTTTTTTTTCCCTCCCCTGCTGCATTCACTGGTCTTATGTTATATAAATGGAATTATGAATGCATATAAAAAAAGGACAGTCTCAAATCCTGAGCTCCAGGACAAAAGCCTACCCAGTATCAGATACCTGTTTTGAAAGCCTTCCTCTTCTTTCCTAATGTGGCTTGTGCATGTCTGTAGTACAATTATAGGGATAGTGTTTTGGGTCAATACTTGCTTTTTCTAATCTTACTATTTTATAAAAATTCTCTCCTCCTTCAAAGTTCTACACCAGCCCTGTCCCACACTGCATTTGCATATACCATCCTACATAACCACCCTTTTTTATTTCTTTATTTAAGGGCTTTAGTAAGTGTCTTTCTGAAGCCCTGTAGCATGTCATGAAGATCCTATGCATACTCTGCACAAACTGAGGTGATTAACGTATGGTCTAGAGACCTCTGAAGAACCAACTTGTGAAAGCAAGTGGGGTCATTGGAGAGAGAATGTGCTCTACTAAATGGCTGTGAATTAAGCGTGGAAGAATGAACTGTCAGAGCAGTGCAGAAGTGCCCACGCCGTTGACCTCATTGAAGTCTGGAGAATGGAGATCTCTGAGGTAGCGGAGGGGAATTGGTGAAAATTGCAGGTCACGGATGATGCAAACCTGAACTGATTCTTCTATCTCCCCCTGCCCTCCAGTCCTCACAGTGTCATTAGGCCACAGCGTTACTGGAACCTGCAGGCCAATGGATGAACAGGACAATGATTTTAAAGAGTTGTGGGCGAATCTTTTGGGTAGAGCGAAGAAAAAACCTGGGGATGCTGAAGCAGCGAAGGGGGCTCAGAACAGGCCAAAGAGCACTGCAGCAAGAAGCAAATTAAGAAGAGGCAAAGCTGCTACTAAGAGCCAAAACCATCATCACTTACCACCAGTGAAGGAAACAAACTTGCCTCAAGATTTGGGTCCAAAGGAACAAGCATTGGCGCACAAAGAAGATGGTGATGCTGTGGCCTGTAGTAGTGGTGAGACTAAACAAGGGGATGGAAAGAGAAACCCTTTCCCTGCCAGCCAGCTGAGTACAGTGGCCAGTGACTGTAGCCAGAGGACTCTGACAGGTGAGTGAACCAAAATCTTTCAAACAGAAAATAGGCTAGGACTGAAAAGACTGTAGTTCAGTGGAGGTCTTCAGAAGCCCACCTGGCAGGGACATATAGCAGTGCTGATTGAAGCAGGCTTGCATCTTTTGTTTCCATCTACACTTAGCTACTTAGGCTTATGTAGGGTTTAACCTAAGGAGTGTGTTCTGTGCTACAAGCAGGCAGAAGATGTCCTTCAGTAAGGTCAAGCCTTGGTACAAAGTGATGAGTTGGGGAGTCATTACTCACTGGTTTTTGCAGTTTCAGAACTGAGAAAAACACCCTCAAATCATCTAGAAGCAAGCTTAGAATATATTGAGGTGCTTTTTCACCCAGTGCATAATTGTATGTGAAATGTATTGCCACTGGATGTTGTCAAGGCCAAAAATGAATGAGTTAAGAAAGGTGTTGGATTAATTCATAAAGGATTAGTCCTTCAGTGGTTATTAAACATGATGGCCAGAATGCAGTCACCAGTGCAGGAATTCCTTAAACTGATAAATAAGGTCAGTCAGGAAAAGGATTATTTTGTACCTGTCCTGTCCTGATCACCCTTTCTTAAGTATGTGTTGCTGACTGGGCTCACAGACAAGATACTGGGCTGGTGAGATCTTTGGCCCCATCTTGCATACTGCCCATATCCACAGGATACCTCAAGCAGAGCAGTGGTATGCTGAGGTGTTAGTTTGGCCTTGCCTCTGCCTCCTGCTTGTTACCGCCTCTCTTTGGGAATTCCGGGTTCCTTCAGCTCAGAGCCTGAAAGTTTGAGCCACAGACAGGGTTCGGAGATCAGAGTGAAGAAGAGCTGGAACCACAGGACATTGTGTGGTGGGAATGCTGGGGAGAGCGTGGCTGTAGGGCTGCTTGTTCTCACTAGTGACCTTCAGGCAAGGCCTTCCTTAATATTCCTTCCTGTAAAAGGGATATAGAGATATCTAAACTCCACTGTAGCACAGAAGCCTGATACTGGTACTGTGGTTATCAAGTATAAAGTCATGTAACAGCTAAACAAGTTGTTCACTTCTTCCTCCAAGAATGCCTGTTGCAAAACTGAGCCTGGCTTAGGCCGCTGTTGGGGAGGGTTTCCCAGCAGCTATCTGGGCAGCTCAGCTATGTGTTTAAAACTGACTGGTAAAGCTCTGATGTTTTCTCCCCCTCTAGTAAATACTCTGAGTGGCTGTTCCCAGACTACGTTATCCTTCCATCCTGCTACACAGCCAGGGACCTGCTCTTCACCCACTTCAAAGATACCACCACTCGCAGGGTCGAAGATGCGGGTAGCAGAGCTGGTAGTGGAGAGAATGCAGCAATTCAAGAGAGTGGCACCCGAGCAGCTAAAACACAGCACAGATGATGGTTTGCCAAAGTCTGTAGCCAGTGGGGATTTCCATGACAAAAGCCAGGAGCAGAACCCACCAGAGAATGGTACATTTGTTAGCTCTTGTACGTGCAGAAAGAGTGCTGTGGGCTGGTGAGGATGGTTGCATGAGAAGCAGTCCAGATTCCTGGGCATTGTTCCCAGCTAGCCTAGTGGCTTAGTGTGCAGCACTGAATAAATCACTCCAGATCGCTGAGAAAACTTGCTTTCTCTGTTGTTAAAGGACTATCCGTACTTTTCTCCCAGCTCTTCTCTAAGGCTGAATCAACCTCATGTTACATTCTGGAGGGTTAATTGTCTTCTTGGAATCAGGTTGAAATTCCAACAGGATCAGTGAACTTTGTCATCCTTCCCTTGGGACAGTGTTAGGTAGCTGTTAGGTAAATATGACTCTTAGGTAGCCCCCATCTTTGGTAGATCTCTGGGCACTCTATAAGGTAATATGTTCTATGCAGATGAATTGAATTCACAGCCATTTTACTCTGGTTTGGTTCTTTATAAGTCAAGGCCCTGTTGGTTCTGTATGGACATGAAAATCTGCTGTGTTTTAATATGTAATGTCTAAGATCACATATTGTCCCCAGAAACTTTAGCCAAAACTTACCCTTCATTTGGCTCTGGCATGCGATGTGCTGTGAACCAATTGCCACCTCTTGCTCCTCGGCTAGTGCAGTCCTGTAGCATTCCCTTGTGAGAGATCAGATGTGAAGATGCAAGAGAAAGATTGCAATTAATTTTTATGTGTCTAGTTTAATAAACTAATAATGACAAGTATAACGGCTCCACACCTTTCATACAGGACTCTTAGTTTTCTATCTTTGATCATCTCTCCCTTCTTTGCCAGGTACCCACCATCTTCTGTCCGTGCAACATGACGGTGCTCTGGCTTTGGCTCTTCAGCAGGAAACCAAAGAGGAAGCCCTGGCAAGCCTGGAGGATGCAGGCTTGTTTTTTTGTCAGATCTGCCAGAAGGATCTCTCAGCCATGAACACAACGCGACGAGAGCAGCATGTTAACAGGTGGAAGACCAGCATGATGTGTCCTTGCCACATCCTCTCCCATTAGCCTCATAGTCTCCTCACTCAGCTTAGCGATTAAGAACACGGTAGCAGGGGAATCTGCATAGTGGCATTGACCTTTATGGCTTGATTAACAAGTCATTTTGATCTCAAAGCAGAGGCTGATTTTCTTGTCCTGCAGGGTTTCTGCATGTGTGTGGTAAGGCTGCTTTCATCAGTAGTGTGGCAGAGGAGCTGCAATACTGATTTCAGCCAATGAAGTAATGTTTGCTCTATTTTGCTAAAATTGTTCGTCTAAGGACATCTAGTATGTCACTGCATATCCGAGCTGTTTGCTGAGGGAAAGGTGGTACTATTCAGAAAGATGACCAAATTGAAATTAGTGCCCTTAATTTAACAGTTTCCTTAGTGGTAAATATCAAGTACTGTTAATGTATTATGTACAGATAGGTCTTTGTAATTTAAAAGTCTGTGCTTCTCTGCTGAGAAAGTATCAGAAACAGCATATTTGAATGACTGTAATTTCTTAATTCGAGCCCTTTCAGAAGGCAAGAGTGATTTAATTTGTCCAGTCCTACATTAAGTTATTGAGTGGCTCACAGTCATTAGGGTTGTGTGCATCTGCAGCTTTAGAGGTGTAACTGCTGTTTCTGTCTTCAGGTATTTACTGCTGCTTGAGAGGACAGAGGCTGTAAAACGTTGACAGTGTGTCAGAAATGCTTTTTGGAAATTAAGTCTGCTTTCTGTACTATTAAGCATGTAATCATATGATGAGATTACAAGGTAGTATTAGCAATGGATTTTTTGATAGCAGTCTTCATCACAAGAGGTAAAGCTGTAGATGGATAGATGCACTGGCAAACTAGTAATCACCAGTCCTCTTACATCAGATGAATCATCTCTTAACACGGCCCTGTGTGTGTGGATAGTGTGTGTCATTACCTAATCAGGGAGTGATTTTTCTAATAGGTACTGCAGATCCAGGATTTCACACCCTGAATCTCTTTGGAGAGGACAGAAGAAGAACAATTAAATTTTTTTCATAGTTTTGGCCTACTAGAAGTTTATCATCCTGCACTCTTGAGCGTGGTGTTAATTTCAACTGCTCCCTTTTCTGTGACATAAAACACTGTCCTTGTCAAGTGAGATACCTGACTTAAAAACACTTGCGTTCTTGACACTGCGTGTAGTCATGCGCCTACAAAAGTAGTAAGAAGGACAAGAAGTAGTGATGTTTTGGATGAGGAAGACTTACCATTTCTCTGGTAGGGTGATTCTTTTTATAACGGTGGTTTATAAGTTAGCTGGAATGTTAGAATGAATGCAGAAAGAGGTATTATGTGATGGACGTGCAATGAAGTTAAAGAAGGTTATTACTGCACTTGCTTTTGAGCAACAGTTTTTAATATGCCTCTGAGGCCGTAATCTCCATCTAACTGTTACATGTCATATTCATCACAGTGGTGGGCGCATAATTTTTTTTTTCTTTAGGGGATGTTTCTGGCTGTTATAGATATTAGAGATGATTGTACTTCCTTTTCTTTAATATGGTTTAAATCATAGCGTGGACAGTTTTAAAGTCTTCAGAGGTAAGCTTTGCCGTCGTCTCGCAGGTGTCTGGATGAGATGGAAGAACAACAGATGTCATCCTCCAGCAAACCACTGGTCCCTGAATGTCCCATCTGTGGGAAGCAGTTCCAAACCGCACAGAGCCGAGTCAGTCACTTGAAACGCTGTGCTGTTGAGATGGATGTTCCTCCTAAGCTGCTTCTTCAGGCAGTGCAGTTGCAGGTGTCCACGCTTGGTGATGCACCTCTTCAGTGTCCTAGGTAAGCTGGTAAAAATAAAAGATGCTGGTTACTTTCTTTGGCCTGAGAGACATTGAACCTGTGCTCCTGGGGATGAACAGTAGAAGCAAGGCAGACTGGCACGCTGGGTAGGCCCCAAGTCCAAAGAAGGTCAGGTAGAGCCATGGCCCAGTACAACATGGGGAGAACGTGGTAGTTAGTTGGGGAAGTCATCTTGCTTTCCTTCAGGAGTGGTCAGGCGGTGGATGACTTTAAAAGTCAGCAGGCAGGAGCAAAATGGGGAGTAAATAATCTTACACTGGTTTGTCGGAATTACTTGTGCTCTATGAGGCAATTATGCAGTAAAGCTGAATGGTGTGTTTGAGCTTATTAAGCACACCACATAGTATGAGTATGCAGTCTCTCTGGAGCATCTGTCGTGCCAATGCCTCAGCTATTCAGCTTGTGGCTGTATTGGATATATGTGTTTCACACCCCAAGCCAAAGAGGAAACAGACGTGATGTTTTGAAATGTGCTCAGTACAGAGCTGCATCTGCTGTCTTGGATTTGAGCAAAATCTTCAGAGTACAGCAAGTAGTGCCTGACTGAATTTGTAGAAGGACTCGCAAGTCCGTTTGTGCTGAGAAGGACTGTTGCCTGTTGGCTGTGGAAGCAGAAGAGTGGGAAAGCATTTTCTGGTGAACTTGTTTTTGCCCTGCTTCAACTTATTTTTTCCCCTTTGGTACAAAAAAGCATTCAAGGTAGAGACAGCAGGTGCTTACATCAGTGCTGTGGTCTTGTGCTTACCTTTTCAAAATAAGACTTTCTCTAAGTGGCTCTAAATTCCATGGATGATAAGAAATCCTTTGCTCTCTGCTTGGGAAGAATGTACTGAATAGTTTTTCATTATCCTTGATAGGGGAATCTCTCTGAGCAAGTAGAGCAGCTGGTCTGGAGCGCTTAGTGTTTCTCGTCTCTGATCCAGTCACATTAACTTGGGCTTCCTGCTGCATTCTTGTATTTCAGCAATCAACCAAGCAGGTCAAAGCGAAAAGGCTCCTCCAAAGAGGACTCAAAGAAAATGCAGAAGAGGGCCAAAATGGAGACTAAGGATGAAGATTTGCTGGTTGCTATGGCAATGTCACGCTCTCTGTTAGAGCAAGAAAAGCAGGAACAAGAAAAATCAGTTACAAATGTGAAACCAGTGGCTGCTTTGCCAATCAAATGGAAGCCAGGATCAGGTATGTGTTAAAGTGAGTTAGTGTCAAAGGCTGTGTTATTGGAGGAGGAACGTAACACAGCCTGCTCTTCACTAAAACTTTCCTCTTGAGTATAGGCGGGATGACAGCCCTGTTTTTGTTTTATTTAAGCTGTCAGAGCCTCAACGATACGCAGTATCCACACACAGTCAAGAAAAGCTGCAGGATGTCCATGGTTTTAGTGAAATCCCTTGGGAATCTCATGCGTTTTTTCACTGATTGATTGTTTTGAATCTGTAAAATATTCTTAAGATAAGCTGTTGGTTTTTGTAAACCATGGAAGTAAAAAGAAACAATATGAAAAGGTTATTGTTATTTCTCTTGCAGTAGATTTTTTTTTCCCATTCATCCAGCTGCAACCTGGATTAATGCAGCTTTTTCAGCCTTATCTCTGTTTTCATTCTGTAGTGGACATATGTGTATACTACATGCTGTTGAGCATGTGCTTCACTATTTCAGTGTGCAGAAAGGTTTAGAAAGGAAGAAACTGCCAGAGGAAAGCATTGAGTGCTGTATAAAGGGGAGACTTCACTCTTCATGACCCTGCTCAGGTCTCCTCCTGCCAATAAGTATTCCCGGTTGGATTTGTCGTTGAGCATTAGTAAGGCAAAGGTAGTAAGACACAGGATTTCCAAATGAAAGCTGCTCAGTGTTTGTGTGAGCTGTGATTTGATATCATCAGTGAGCAGTACACAAGAAAAGGAGTCCCTCATGGATTTGTTGGTGTTTTTCTCTCCCTTTTTTATGAAGCTCTGCCATACAGGCAGCATTCCATGGGTCTGGGAGGTAGACTACATGGATATCAGTTGCTTCCATAATGATCAGATTTTGTAGAGATGTGACAGCTCCCAACAGGCAGCAGAGGAGTGTGAGCAGGAGTCAGTCTTTTCTGGACTTTATTTATCCCATAAGGGTAATGTGAGGCTTCAGACTACCTGTGGAAATCTTGAGAGTTGTGTTCAGCTTGTAGCTGCCTTTTGGTCATCACTGACTACAGCACTTGAAGGAGCTGGCATGTTGAGCTCCTCTGCCCTGTGTGTTCAGCTGTTTTATTTATTTGGGTTCCTCTTCCTTTTCTTTTTAAAGAGAAAAAACGGCGTAAAAGAGGCCCAACTGCACCTCCACCATTACTGCTTCAGGACCCGGAGAAGGCCCGCAAAAGGATCCAAGAGCGAGTAGCTATGCTGCTTGCAGAAGAGGTGGAATTCCCTCCCACCCCTCAGCTTCCCACTAGTAGGATTTTGGAGGATGAATCTGGGAAAGCAACCTGGCTTTTGCCATTGTCCAAAACCAAGGAGTGTTTTTTATGGAATATCAGTGCTCTGACAGGACCCTATGACCCTGAATTATTCTACACTGCTGCATTAACCCCTCCAATTGTGCCTTGGAAGCCTGTGCAGGTGGGATACTCTTTTGTCCTTGCTCTGATATTTGTGTGCCCTAGTTCACTTGCCGGGTAATGCTTCTGTTTCCTCACTTGGTACTTAAACGAGTGATCCCCTGCCTCTGCATAGTCACTGCTCATGCCCTGTTGTCCACTGGTCTTACACAGTTAGGTTGTGTGATCTTGAACTTTCATTTCTCCCTTTTGGAGAGGAGACCATGGCTCACGTTACCATGCTATTCCTTGAGCTTTCAGAAAATAAAACTGATGGGAATAGAGAGTATTGAGTAAAGGGACCCCATCCTGCTCATTTTGCCACTAGTTTGTGCATGTTTACAGCAGCCTGACTCTTGTTTTACTTCTTGGCACTTTTCTCTGATTGATTCTAGTATGAGCTTTGTCCATGTGTTGCCCTCAGCAAGGGTCTGGGTGAAAAGTTTAAACTGAAGACTGATATTTGTCTTGCACAGAGGAGAAGGTGTGAGCACCTGGAGTTGTAAAGCGAAGCACTTGCACTTCAGGCTTTCCCTGTACATCCCACTGCCTCTTGATGCATATGAGCTTTGATCTAGTTTTCAGTTCCACTGTTTCATTCTGGTTTTCACCTAGATCTCCTGCCTCTTTCAATGCTCTGTATTTTTACAAAAAGTGCCTACAGAAGTAGACAAAGCTCTTCTACTCTCTGATCTTATCACATATTTGCTCTCCGAGAAGAAGGATGCTGCTTCTCTTCCTTCCCTTGTTCTTTCCTTGAGGAATTATTTGGTGCTTCTGTTCAAAAACTACTGTGCATATATAAGTGCTTTATTTAATATTTCTTCCCTAGTCAAAGCCCAGTTTTTCACTGGCGTATTGCAGGCTAGGACCGTAGTGGAGGGCCTCCATTCTATGAAGATTTTTGACCTTTTGTTCAAGCCAAAAACCGCCAGAGAAGTTTTAAAAATAAAAAGTAGGAAGGCCTTTAAAATCATGGCGAGAGTGTGTTTTCCCTCTGCTTCTTTCCATTCACAGAAATGGCTAAACCATTTGTACTTAAAAATAAACAAACAAAACTATTTTTGTTGGGAAATGGAGACCAAACCTGGAAAATATCAGCTCCAAGGTGGAATTTTGATTTAGTTACATGTAACTGCAAAAGCATTTCAGAACTCGGAACAGAAGCACCTGGAGGGCTTCAGCTGTGACTGTTGCCAGGCGCTCCAGCTACAATGAAATATTTAGATGTTGGAGTGGGAGCATTTCCACCATCCTCTCTCCCTGCTTGGCAGTTGTCTGCACAGACATGCTCCTGGAGAAACCACCTTTTCTGCATTTTCTGTTGTAGTTTCCTTTCTTCTGTTCAGAGCTGTCTTATCTCTGGAGAGTCCTTCATAACACTGCAGAGAGCTTTTGCCTCAGAAGCCCCTGTACCTGGGGAGCGCTCTGTAATCCTTTACTAGATGTTTCAAAAGTATGAAGTAGATACTGTACTCTGAGCTCTGCAAATACATAAAATGAGACCTAATTTATTGGTGTCTTCTTTTCCTCCTCTTTTGATCAGAACCATAAGCCAGAGAACATTCTGCCGTCGGTGGGATCTGATCAGCCAAAAGTATCCCAGCAAATTCAGCCTCACCTCAGTTCTCATGAGCCCACTTGCACAGAGGTTAGAGGCCAAAGTTCTGATGAATCCAAGTCAGGCCCTGAAGGAGATGGGCAGTTTTTATCTCACAGCCAGAAGGATGTTCAGACCCTGCAGGACCTAGTTGAGTTGGCCAGGGAAGGACTTACCCTTACTCAGTGGAACCTTGATGTTGACCACATTCAGGCAGCGGACCAGCCGGGTAAGTTCTGGCAGATTTGTGAGCCTGTCCCTAGTCCCTTCAGCTACACAGAGCCAGACTTGGGCTGTGCTAAGTTAGGAGAGCCATGACAGCATCCGCAGGATGTTGTTGATCCAAGAGGTGATATTGTGGGGGGACATTTTTCTGCAGTAAGCTTTAGATACAATCAAGCTGACTTTTCTGAAATGATTCCTAAATCCCAACGTTTAAGAGAATTCCTGGACAGCACATACTAAATTTTATTTTAAAATTCCCTTAAAGATATCAAAGTATTTTCTGCCAGGAGGGAGCCTGGGTATGTTCAACAGCTGGGACAAAATCCTCATCCCTGCTATTTGGACAGTCTTTCTGTTATGTGCACTGTCTTTTCAGGTCTTGAGATAATTGGATGAGAGAGAGGTGCACAAGGGATGATTTTATGTTGGTACATTGGTTACACAAACCTGAAGTTTATCTGTACTTGTCCAGAGTTGAAAAAATACACCACCTAGAATTCCTCTATGGGCAACTTTCTAATGTCCCCAGTCATAGTTGTGTGTGATGCACAACTGTACATTTCAGGGTCAGTGATATCCTTTAAAATGGCCTGGCTGTTTAGCAGAATGTATTGAGTGTCTCCTGTTCACCTGTGAAAGAGAACACGGCTGCTAAGTTCACCTGTCTGCATTTTCACTTGGGTATAATATTCCTCACTTTCCCTACTAAACTGCAGCAAATGATTCCTGGTCCTATAAAACTACTCCTGGGATTTCAGTGGAGATGGAGCTTCCTGGGTGAGGGAAATCATTTCCGTGCATAAATGTATATTGTGTGTGTAAATGAGACCAGGTGGAGAAAAAACACTATGCAGACACTAATGCACTAGAACGCATTTCTGAAGATGTTAACTCTTTCTGTTGCTCCACATCCTGTTCTGTGCACTCTGTAGACTACCACAGGGCTCAGGCTGTGTGAAACTGATTTCACTGGCTGCCTCTGAGCACTAGGGCCCACAGCGATTTGTCTAGGTTGAGATGTGGATCCAAGATATATTCTGCCTGTCTGCTAGAATGAGGCCGTGGCATGTCCCATCCCGCTCTGTGTCGTAGCTTTTTCCCACTGGAGGAAAACTGAGACATGAAAGCAGAGAAGCATGCTGCACTCCACAGTTCCTCCATCTGGATGATTATGGCACGCACAGGTCTGCAGTAGATTGGGGCTGCTCGTGGCTGAATGGTACTCGGGTACCCATAGCCTGTCACAGCCCAGAGCCAAACCCTCCAATAAAGGCATGAGGGAGAGGCTGAGCCTTCAACTCAGGCTGGTTATAGCAGCTGTCTCAGGGAGCTGTCATGGCAAGGACCCCGCTAGGAGTTCTTAAATCAGTCTGTCTCGCAAAAAAGTTGTATGTGATTTGTGACATGCGTTTTCTTCTTCGAGGAAAAGAACTGACTTCCAGTGATATTCCACATAGTGGCTTTGTGCCCCCATCCAAAGAGAAGAGCCTCCTGAAGAGCAGCTGTAAAAGAGTAAGGGACAACCCTTTTTTTTCCCACTTTTTTTTGCATTTGTTTATCACTGTAAAAAAGAAGCTATCACATTTGTGCAATTCATAGAAGTATGAAATATTTCCCATTCCTTTATGTAGAAACAAAGAGGTGCTTAAGGTTCACAGTCACCTCGGAATCGTCATGGGCACAGGTGAGGTCAGAACACGTGGTGGTATTTCATTGATGCCCACAAGCAGGCCTGTGGATTTTTCAGTACTTGTCCTACCTGATGAGAGAGATGATTTAAAATGACAGGTAATGTAAGGCTAATCTGTGCACAGTTTATATGAAGAGAACCAGGTTAAAGAGTTATGTTATAGCAGCAAGAGTATTTGGGGGTAGGAACTAGGTATGCAGCTGCACCATGTTAGGAAGTACTCTGCTTTAATGCCCAGGCTATCCAAGAGGAAATTGGCTGCAGCCCAGGAGAGACAGGTGCCTGGTGCTTCCTCCAGGCTTACACACCCAGCTACTTCAGATGGCTCTGAACGGAGCTGTTCCTCTGTCACCTTCCTCTCCAGGCCATGCCTTGCAGTGGAAGAGAGAATTCTTGCAAGGACTGGCTGACTCACAGTAAATTCTCTCATCTGGCATAAAAGCCTGATAGATGATGTGGAATGCTGGGAGGTCCATGGAAGATGAGCACTTTTTTGCTGCTAATGGGAGCTTTTAAAAGGTTTAGTGTAGAAAATCCTCAGTTGTGGGAACATGTGTCAGAGGATCTAGCTTGAAAATCAGTGTGCCCTTTATGGTGACTAGGTGAAGAATACTGGCTAGTAAGTCACAGATTTTTTTTTAATTTTTTTTTTTTTACCAAGCCAGTAATGTTCTGTGATCAAATCTTATCCCAGATGCACCAGTGGATATGTAATTCCCCATGGATTATAATCAGTTTTCTTTAATTGAAGTGCATATTAAAAAAAACTCATTCATCTTCTTACCAGGGTCATCTAGTTTATTTGGTGAAACTTACTATCTTTGGTTTGGTAATAAATAATCATGCCATGAAAGCTAGTAGCTTTTGATGCCAGGTAAATTTTGATGTCTTGAGAAAGCACTTTCATATTGTGCTAATAGAATTAAGAGACTTCTAAAAGGAGACAATTCTCTGAGGTGGGAATCTACTAAACATGAGCATCCCAACTCTAGAAACTCTAGATATTCTTTGGGGATATTAAAAAAAAAAAAAAATCCTTAGCAGGAAAAAACATCTTGTTATATAAGCTGCTCAGTCTATTAAACCAGAGGCCTTTAGCAATACAGAAACTGTTCTGTTGAAACTCAGTTACTATCAGCAAAAATGATCAGTTTTTCAGATTTAGTTTGATTCCATGATAGTTTTCCTGAGCAAATGAAGTGTTGCTGAAGAGTTGTTGCTGTGCTTTATATGAGCACAGACAGAGTGTAACCACGTAGAGCAAATAGATCCACTGCATTGGTAACACATCCCCCCACCCTTAAGACCCTTGTCACATCTGTGGAGTCCAGTCTAGCTGGCTTCCTCAGTACGAGAGAGTGTCTGGGTGTGTTCGCCGACAGGAGCACATGCCCACTCGGAACTGTCTTCAGACCAGTCTGTTTGCTTTGCACAGTGTGGTGCAGCCAGGAGGTTTCTAGCTTTATTTAATTTCCCTGTTCCTGATTCATAATTTTAGCATCGGCAGGAAAGCTGTTCTGGGCTTGCTGCCTGGAATGTAGCATCAGGAGTCTGTGTTTGCTGGCTTCCTGAGGTACTGTCTTGCAGGTACCCTACCTGCCAAGAATAAGAAAGCAAGAAACATCAGATTAGTTTCCAGACTGAGCTTCCTGTCTTCCCCTTGGAGATCAATCCACACCACTGCCACGACATGCAGAGTCTTCTCTAGCCCACCTACGAAGGCCTGGAAGAAGTGTTCCGGTGTGTGCTGCTGTTTTGGTGCTAATTAGTGTTGGCTGCTTGCAAACGTGCTGGAGCAAGTAGAAAGGTTGGGTTTCCACTGTCCACTGCTGGTGTAGAAACCTGCTAATAAAATAAAGAGCTGTGTTGTTCCAGATGGAACTGCATCTCATGCAGATATTCACTGGACTAAAACTTGCAGTTCCTTGACTCTGCAGTAGGTTTGAAAAGCACAAGGTCAATGATTAGTATATTAACTATAAACTGGTTTCCACTTACAGTCAGACAGCCTCTCAACTGTGAGCTGAGCGTATTTCACACTTCTCTGAAGCACTGGCCACCTCCAGAGGTGCAACACTTGCCTAGAGGGATCTGAGTCTTTACAAGATTGCATGGGGTGGGTTCGTACTGGGAGCAGCTCCAGAGCAGAAACAGTGTGTTCATCATTGCTGTCTTTGGCAGCATGCCCCAGGCCTGACCTTACCATCACCAGTAACCAGTCACAGGTAGCTCAGTCAACAAGCCCTCCCCAAAATTCCAGCAAGGGGTTCTAGAATGATAATAGAAATTATGTTTCATTTTTATAATAGAGTGGAATTTTCAAAAGGGGTTTCAGTAACAAGCACGCAAGCTCCTCTGAACTAGATACCTACATTAGTTTTATTTTGTGGGGGCCCTTTGTTGCAGAGCTGCTCTTCTCAGCTGTCATTGCCAAACAGTGAATGAGAGAAGAAAGGCTCATTACCCCATCCCTGAGTCATCCTCTTTCCTCTTACTGTAATTATAGTGAATTGAGTTCAAGTCCATCAAAGTGGAAATTACAGTTTCCTAAAAATGTGGTGAAAGGCAGTAGATCAAGAGGCCATCTGTAGGCAGTGGCTAGACCACATCAGGAAATGGTGTGGTGAAGATCAGAGGGTGATAATGTGCTGTAATACAAGGCAGAACAAGTACAGTAGAATATAACATGACTGCCCTTTCTTCACAATTGCCAGACTCTGAGAAAGTAAAGGAAAACAAAGCCAGAAATGTCTGTTAGACTTGTCTGCTTATTTGTTGTATGGAAGACCTGAAGTTGATGATGCTGATGATTATTTTCAGGAGGCAAAAGCAGTGTGTCTAGACTGGGGCCCACAGTACAGCAATGCTGATAAACTGGGTTATTCATTTTTCAGGGAAATGTTTGACAGCTGTAATGTAGCTTCTGTCTCTGTGTTCCTTCTGTGTTCTAGTCCTCTCTCAGGTTGCTGGCTGAAGATTTCAGTGCAATGGTCAACAACCCGCACTTAAGTGATGTCCAGTTCCAGGTGGACTGTGGGGAAGTCCTTTATGCCCACATGTTTGTGTTGTATGCACGGTGTCCACAGGCCATTCAGGTTGTAAGTACTGCTGACATACTTTCTTCCTCTGCTTCAGGAAAGCCCAGACTGCCCACACCTACAATCAGTTAATGCGACAGAATCAGCACAGAGCACTGCTGGCCTAATGGCAAGTGCCTCTGGACCTGCAGTGGTTTTTCAGCTTACGAAACCGGAATCCTGACAAAGTGGTGGAAAATATGGTACTTTGTCTGGAGAGACTATGTGGAGGCAAGGATCCTTCCTTGCATTCTGCCTGTGAGCAATGGAGGAAGCTTCCTAAGTGCTTTTTGCCCTTGAATTTTTGTACCTGTGCAAGTGCAAACTGCCTTGACCATCTTGGTGTGTCCTGCCTGTCACCCAGGCTGGGAAGCTTGAGTATGGAGTAGAAAGATCCTGGGAAGTACTTTAACCTACACAGAGGTTCTGTCAGTCTCACAGCTGCTTTGGAGGTAGCTGCACTGAACTGTGCTTTTTGTAAGGCTAGTGAAGTAGTTCTTATGTTCCCAGAAGCATTTTGGGTTTAATAGTTCCCAGCCTGCTCCTGTGCAGCCTCCTGTCAGGACAGTGAAAGGCCGTGAGTCTAACATTTGAACTCTTTCATGGAGTTGCCACCAGTCCAAACAGCCAGCTCCCTAATAAAGGGAGCTTTCTTCAAAGCTGCCCTTTTGGGAAGTTTAGTTTTATCATCATGCATGTTGGCAGTAGTTTCCACCCAAGGTTACTCAGGCCATTTCTAAGGGGTCCATGAAAGCTCAGGGAGGGGAAGCAAGTTCCTATATGCCATACAGCAGTCTTAATATGAATTTTTTAAGGGATCTTCACAAATATTAGCAAATTTGCATGTGCCCACAAATCAAAGGACTTTAAAAAAACTATTGGGTTAGCCATGTTCTCTTACTATTTCCCTGCAACTCTGGCTTCAGTATTCCCATCCACTGTTTTCATGGGGAGGAATCATTTGTGTGGGTAGAGTTGTGGGATTGGCCCTATGCTGTATTTGCGATGCCTGCAGAGGGTTGTTTTCCTGTAAGTCCCCACCTGCAGAGCACCATTTCGTGTTTATTTTCTGTATAGGTGAGGGAGTGCTCATCTTTGTTGAAGATTTTGGGTAACAAGGAGACAGTAATTAATCAGAGATTACTTTGGAGCTTGTGTTTTCTGTTGCATGGCATCCCCTAACTTTGGAGTGGGTTTCAGATAGCACAATACGGGATTTGGCTGCAAAGGAAGCGAGACGTTACTGAACTGGGGATGCATTTTCACCAAAACCTGAGATAAAGTTGGACCCACACAGATAATGATTCAGTTCAGTGGAGTAGTATTTTGTATGGTGTCTCTTTTCCAGTGAGACACCAGGAGAACTAGAGTTTTGGCAGTGCATCAAGGGCAGGTAAATTCAAAACAGACCAGAGGAAGCTTGCTTGTAGAGAGGTGTACATAACTCTGGAAATTGTGCTCTGGGAAGTAATTTGATTCCAAAACTAACTGGAGAATTCGAAGACCATCTTTTATATGTGTGACTAAAATGAGTAGTTAAACTTTATCAAAGCTAACAGCTGTAGGGTCTGGAAGGAAATGGTCTGTTCCATATGAAGCTCTGCATAACTGGTCAACTTAGCTTCCGTCTGAGGCATCAGGTCCTGGTCCCAGGGTAAGGCTTTGGTGAATGAAACGAGTAAGCTGATACAAACAAGAATGTTAGCGTTGCTGTTCCTTTACTAGCAAATGGACTTTGTTTGCTTTCTTCTCACCCCAGGTTCACAGCCAAGGATTCTTAGTGGAGGAGGATGGGGACGCGCAGACACGCCGTGTGCTGCTGAGTGACGTGACAGGAGAGGCGGTGTGTGCATTCTTGCGATACCTTTATGCTGCTGATGCTGACATCCCTGCTGGGGTGCTGCCCCAGGTGGCGGCCCTGGCTGCCAGGTTTGTACTGTGAGCATGTTTTGGATCCCCTCGTGCTTTCTGGCACATAGACCTCAACCTGATATCTTCCATTGCAATTTTAGTGGCTTACAAATTCCATAGTCCTCTGCTTACATCTTAAATGAAACTTGCACATAAGAACATTCTACCCTTATCTTTTCCATGAGCCTCTCTTCAGATTGTATCTGTGTGAGATTTTCTATGTTCAGTATATGCTTAGCTGACTTTTGCCAAGAGTTTTGTCTCAGGATGTTCATTGACATCTGATGTTGACGATGATGTGCATATCTTCTATATGTGATTCTCAAAGCATTGCACTAGTGATGCACTTAATCTGAACAACACTTGCAGAATGTATTGGATATTTAGAACTCTGTTGTATCAGCGATGCTCTCAGTCATGATCCTAGGCACGTGCTAAGTAAAGAGCTTGGAATAGGAGCAGTTGCTGAGATCCAGGCGGGAAATGGTTGGATATTGCCAAAATATATGTACAGAGGTGCCCTGTCACTCAAAAAGCCATGAAGCTTGCACATGACAGACATTATCCAGCCCCAGCCGTTCCAAGGCGCTCTCACCAGTGCAAGTGGCGAAGCGGTTTTATTGTAGTCATAGAGCTGTTTAGTCTCAAACATAAAAAAGGAACAGCGAGCCTGATGTTTTCACGTGAATAACACCTGGAAAAGGGAATTCTGAATTTTAGGAGTATACTGGATCTTGCACATCATAGGAAAACAGCATCCTCATGCAAATTGTTCACAAGGCTCACAAGAGTGATCAGGTAGCCAAATGGTGAAGACATACTGGAGGAGGAAATACTAAAATTACTATTATATCCTTGCAGGTTTGGTGTGAGGGACCTGATGGCAAAGTGTGAAAACAACACTGGAGAGAGTCAGGTGTCTTCTGGAGTGGATTCAGAAGATGATCTTATCTCTGTGAGGGATGACAAAGACTGTGAGGACAGAGCTGAGAACTTCCAAGACCTCTTGAAGTCAGTGTGGGTGGGTGAAGATGAGGAAGAAGTAGCTATGCTGAACCCTGAATGCCAGAAGGAAGACGACAGTGGAGTGGGTGAACAGGAGCTGGAGGAAATCTATGAGTTTGCTGCAACTCAGAGAAAGATGGCTCAAGGTGAAACAGAGGTGAGCGAGGGAACAGACTGCAGCATCTGCAGTGATACCGAGGCAGCCCAAGGTATCAACCAGCAAACTGAGGAGGAAGAGGTAAAGAGGTCTGAATCTGCTTCAATAAGCAACAACTTCAAAGATTTGAGGGACGACAGTGATGTGGAAAGATCTAAATGTGACTCGTCTGCACAAGAAGAGAAAATGCAGAATATAAACAGGTGCAAGAACGTGAATGATCCACAGACTGCTTTTGTGCCTCACCACAGTGAACCTCAAAAACAGGATGTAGCATCCCTTGGTGCCACCACTTATGAAGGAGAGGCTGTTAGGAGATGGGAAGTTGTGAAGGATTCCAAGTCATCTCAGGTCTCACATGACAAAGACCACTGTGAAAAACAGTTTCCTAGCTTCCATGGTGATACTGATATAAATGAAAGTTTTGAACGCTTGTTTTCTGCAACTCAGGGAGATTACTGTGAGCCTTCCCCAACGAAAGAAGTTATCAAAGAATCAGGAAAGGCTCCTAGTGAAAAACATGTTGATGTCAGTGATTTACTTCTGTACAGCAAGTCACAAAAAGACCTCTCTCCACATAGGGACAGTTTTTATGGGAATCTTCTTCCCAAACCTCATGTGCCCCTTTATCCTGCTGTTGGCTCTTCACCTGCATCTCCAAAACCAGAGAGAAAGTTTGCCAGAGAACATGTGTCAACACCAAAGCAAAACAAAAAGGAAAAATCATACCCATCTGATGAAATACACTTTCAGAAAGCCAATGAGCTGGATACTGCATCAAGAAATGAGAACACAGTTTCTCCAGAGCTTCCCCACACTGATAGAAACAAGCATGCCTATGTCCCAGTGTTGTCATCACTGGTCATCAGAACTCAGGATGCTGCAGCTCAGGGGAGCAAGGAGGGTGATGTTATTGTTTTATCTTCTGATGATGAAATGGAGTTACAACAAGACAAGAAGTCGCCAGAGTCAGGCTCTGTTCTGAAGAAAATGGAAATGCCTGGGCAACTGAAATGTACGAGTGTAGAACAAGGTCCCGAGATACCAAAACTTCAATGTAACTCATCAGTCACTGAAACAGAGCAGAGATCTACCCGGGTCTTATGTGGCATTACAGATACAGTGCATATAAGTAGTGATGTAAAGATATCCACCGAATTGCCTCTCAGCAGACAAACAGATGCTTGTATGGAGAGCAAACAGAGTCCAAACCTGAGCCCTGAAAAAAGGCTCGGTTATGAAATGTCTTCAGGTACAGACAGCTCCTGGCTAGTGCCTGATACCCCAGTTCTGAGCAAAAGCAGAAGTTTCTCAACACAGACTTGGGTCACAAGTATTAATTCTTTAAAGAGCCCAGGATCTAAACTCAGCACAAAGAACTTAGCAGGAAGTAATAGTAACCATGAAATTACTGGAAATTCAATAAAAGTTCATGAAACAACATTGTCAGAAAAACATTTGCCTATGGAGAACTCAGTCAGTGAAAGGAGCCCTTCCAGTAGCCCTGCAGCAGGATCATTTTCCAAGAACTCCCCACCAGTTTCTCCAGTGGATCCAGTTCTCGTCTCCCCTGGCCACACCAACATAAAAAGCAAATGTGCCAAGATCTCATTTTTATCCAAACCTGTGCCTCCGTGCCATGAGCAGTCATTGGAAGATAAAACAAATATCAGTGTGTTTGAGGTAGAGGACAGTGAAAAGGAAGCGAGTCTGCCTTCTTTGAGTAGTAGCGTCTGGCTTTGTGACGAGCCCCCAGTCCCCATTGATGACTGCTGGCATGGTGAATATCTGTCACCAGTCAGAGGTAACAGCCAGGGCTCCAACCAGGTCAGCCGTGCAAAGACCATCACTGCCAGCAGCCCCAGACTTGGCTCTTGGCATGACCAGTGGGAGAGCCCAGTCTATGTACAGGAAATTAAGGGCAGTACCCCTCTTCGAGGAAGTCCTGTTGGCAGAAGAACAACTTCGCTCCGTATTGAAAAGAGTCCTGTCGAGGCATGTTCATCAGTGGGCAGTAGACCGAGTTACCTGGACTCCAAAATCTGGGATGACTGGAATGGAGAAGGGGAAGATGAATTTCCAGAGATGCTTCCTCTGTCTCAGAGGTTGTCAGCTGCAGCAGGTGCCCATCAGACAGATCCTGTAAAGACTCCTGGTAAGAGCTTGTATTGATACTAGATGTATTGGACTAGGTTAAATTGTTTTCATTTTAAGTGGTCATCTCACCTGTGGTTCACTTGATACATTGAAAGGGTCTTTTGGCCTCCTGATCTGAAGTAGTTGTCAGGGCCAGGCACAAAGAAGGTACAGTCATCTTCTGATGTGGGAGAGAGCATATCTAAATGTGCGATTCCTGGAGCGTAGCTGCTTGTATTTTGTTCACACTCGTTCTTTGATAGTGATGGTACTCCTTGCAGAAGCTATGGGTACCTGGAGGAAAAAAACCTAACCAAAACAGAACAAAAAAACAACCCTCAGTTTGCATGCCAGTGGATATTTGTTCCCTGTAGTAGTGGGTGCTCTGTACAGTCTTGGTTTTCATGCACTTGTGAAGCGGTGCTTGTGCTAAAGTACACAAGGACATCAGGTAAGCAACACAGTGGTGCAGGCACAGAGAGTTTCCTCGTATTGAGGCTAGCTGGGGGTGGGTCCCTATCCCTGCCTGTCCATAGGCTTCATGCAAGCTTTCCTGCAAAGCTCTGCTGATGCACTGCTGCCTTGTGCTGCCTTCTGTTTGCTAGTTCTGGGCCCTTGCAACAGGCCTGTGCGTGCCCAGCACATATCCTTGCATGGTTCCTTCCATCTAAGACCAGTAATTGATCTCATAGTATCTAATTAAACACATTATTAATTATGCCATACTAAGTGATTAGTTTAACGGGTGTTTAGAACATGCCATGTGAGACTGACTGTGCTCGACAGTATCAGTAAATTGGTATCATTAAATCAGTATCTAACTTGGGACCCAGAAGCTTGACTTGCTCAGTTTCTTCTGCATCAAGTCCCTATTATGAAATTTCCTTCCGGGGAGAAGAACCACTTTACAGAATTCAGTAAACATGTTTTCTTAATTGCCTTGTAAAAGTTGCCTGTTCTAACAAAGCCCTGAATGGGCTTTGTATTCAGACGTGACATATGTCTGAATTTAAGCTGTTTTCTGATTTAAAGTCAGTAAAAACCAAGTATCCCAGTTTAGGAAAAAAACAAACTGTTGACTGTTCTGTCCAATATGAAGCTGAGTAATAATTTAAAAAGTTTGTAGGAAAGTAGTGCTACTTAAACTGTCATTATGTAATATTAGAATATCTGCCACTAAAAGGGGAAGATACCAGCCATTTAAGTCCTTTCTGTACTAATTCTGATCATGGGTAATTTCATTCTGCTGCAGAACCTCCCCATCAGGAGAACGACAAGCCTCCCAGCACTCCAATGACACCAATGCCAGCTTACTCCATCATGGAGACCCCACAGCTGAAGAAGGAGTTGAGCAGGTTAGCATTACCTCCATGAGTACATCTCTCTATGAGCAGAAACTTGCTGGCAGGTAGTGTGAAAGCAAGCCCCTGGGCTGAAAGTGAAACCGTGGTCAGTGTTTTTTGAGGTCATGTCACAATTTTCCAGCTGACCACTGGACTTCCTGGCCTGAGCCTCTTCCTGAGCTGTGACAGTGGAACATGCAGCATTCTCTTAACCTAAGCTCCCACCTTTCTCTTTCAGATTTGGAGTTCGTGCTCTCCCAAAACGCCAGATGGTGTTGAAGCTGAAGGAGATATTCCAGTATACTCACCAGGACGTGGACTCTGACTTCGAGGATGAAATCCCACCTTCCCAGCCTCCCGTGCAGAAGTCCCCGGCCAAACGCTCTAGGCAGTCAAAGGCAGACCGGACTGCAGGTGGAAAGCGTGCCAATGCCTCGAGGGCTGTGGGCAAAAGGAAGCAGGTTGCTACAGCTTCTTCAGTGCTCCCTGTGGGGAGGGCTGATTATGACCGTGTTGGATCCTGTGAAACAGGCTGTGCAGCACCCAAGGAGGGAACTAAAATGGCACATCACCCAGAAGGAGCCAAAGAGCAGAAAAGGTCATCTGTATCTCCAGAGAAAAGTTCTCCAGCAGTTGATGGTGAGGAACCAATGTTCTCAGCATCTCAGGAGTCTGCAGTTTCTTCATTGGATGGAAGTGACATCTCTCTTGGTTCACAGAGGTAAGGCAACAAAATACTAAACAAAACAGTCAGTGGTGCAGGATGGAGATGAGCTATGAATGTGGCAAACAGAGGAGAGTGTCCGTGTGGCCTAAGGTGGCCCTGCCACCTCCTTGGGCATGTCATTTGAAAGTAAACACACTCTGATGAAAGAAATAGGCTTTGGTTTTTCAGTCTTAATTCCCAGTGAGCTATTCTCAGAACACAAAAGTGCTTGTGGCTGCATGTGGGCAAGGCCCAAATGTGGTATGCCTGGTCTCTGCAAGTTAGAGCGACAAGGAGCACTCAGCGTTGACTGAGAACCTGCAGCTGGAGTAGGGGGAGGACAGCACACCAGGACGCGGCAGAGGCTGCTGCAGTATGGCAACAGTAGGTGCTATGGGTCAGGAGCAAGGAATGCCAGAGAGCTCCAGGCCTGGGTGAGCAGGACCAGCACTGTCCTGGCTGGGGTGGGGAACTTTTTGCAGAACCCGTGCCATGTTCTGCTTCACTCATTTTGTGGGTGCCGGTATTGGAGAATCTGTGGTATTATAGAGGGTAGTCACAGGAGTTGGCCACCAGGGATCTGGGGAGCTCTGGTCCTGTCCTTGATGGCCTGTTTTTTTCCTTTGTTCTCTGGTCTTCTTGATCTTGCTTTTAGTTCTTTCGTGAATGGATTTGAAGCCTGTGCTTTTGCATCTGAGGAGGAAGAGGAGTTTCCAGCATCTCAGGAGCTTCCAGCATCTCAGGCAGCAGCTCGGGAAGAAGATAAGCTGGAGGCAGTAAGGTGCTACATCCGTTCAAACACAGCCCTGTACCACAAGATTCTCTTTTATGAGCCAATTGAGCTGGCTGAGCTGCATGCAGAGCTGAAACAGAACGGCATTAAAATTTCCAAGGCAAAGCTGCTTGACTTTTTAGATGCTCACTGTATCACATTTACCACAGCCGGAGCCCGGAAAGAGAAGGAACAGAAAAGAAAGGGGAACAAAAAACAGAGGAGACGATACTGAATGGAGCCCACTCCTCCATCCTGAAAATTTTGTACGTGGAGGCCTTCCTGATAAGCTGGAAAGACCATTCCAGGCTGGTGCTAGCAGTGGTGCTGTGATCAGTGGGTGCACTGCTCCTCCTTGTGGCCTGCTGTCCAGATGACACGCTGGAGAATGGGTCTGAACTGAGCTGCCGTTCCCCAGCCCTCTGCTCTGAATTGCACAAATTTCTCCAGTTGCTGTCCTGCCTTCAGCACACAGGTCATCTGGAGCCTCTTTTTTTCCCCCCAATTTTCCTCCTGTTCCTTTTCCTTCCATTTTTATAATAGGTTTTAGGTCCCCAACTTTTCTTCATGTTGGTGCTTTTAAAGGCAGGTGCTTCCCCCAGTGACATTTGCCAAGACCTTTTCCCTGTCCCTGGGCTGTGAAACACTTCACCCTTCAAGTTCCAGTATTCAGCAGAATAACCCACTTGCAAGAAACCGGTCCCCTTTCCCCTGTGTAAAGCACTGAGTGTTTAGACCCCAGTGACTTCCGTCTTCATTTCTTCAGCATACAATCTGCCCTGCTGGCAGGGCTCCCTGCCCTGCAGGGAGCATTGTGGAAATCCAATGCCTTTCTTCTGTCCCTGGTTCAATTTACAATCTCTGGCAAAACTCCTAAATCTGTGTTTCTTAAATGGCTGCAAAACAGTGGAGGTGGTTTTGTAGTCTCTTTGTGATGGCTCCCAAAAATGCCCTCTGACACCACATATCATGTGAAAGCCCTTTAGATTCGAACATTCAGTTGTATGTTCGTTTGCATGCTGGATCTGTGTTAAGGATACCATCTGCTCCATTTTCTGAGTGCCATTTTACCTTGTCAGTGTAGCTTGAGTATGTCCTTTACAGAGATGTTTTTAAGAAGACAGTATTATATCGACCACTGGATCTCTTCAGCACTTCTTATAACCTGATCTAAACGCACTTCTTTGATCAGTCTTCTTTCCAAACTGGACTAATCTTGGGTTGTAAACTGTCTGGGACTCTTGGGGAAGTCTTGGACCCTAAATTGTCATCTTTTAGACATTTACTTTCACATTTCGCATTTACTTCTGACTTTCGTCTGTTCTGGCAGTTCTGAGTCTGCAAGGAGTCTCACTGAACAAAATGGACACACTTCAAAAAAAGAAGCCGGATTTCTAAATGTATTTATATATTTATAAATATTTTTCCTATTTTTGATAGAGTATATCTTTGGGTTTATTTGATTTGTATTATATATAATAAACAATTTGTAAGGTACTAATGATAAACTATAAGCAGTGTCTTATGATAGACTTGGGGGCGTGGTTCTAAGCAGCAATGTTGGGTCTCGTCAAGAGCAGCAGAGCCCACAGTCTGTGCCTGTACTGGCTGGAACCCGGAGCAGAGAAATAGAGGAAGGAGAGTTGACACAGGCCCAGCAGCATGGAGAGGTGGAATGGGAGAGATCACTCTGCAGCGGCTGATGAATTGGGTACCGGGAGAGAGACGAGCTGCCTGCTTCATCTGGGCTGTGCAGCCCAAAGGTAGGGGAGACTTGGGGGAGGGAAGGTATTGGGATCTGCCGGGAGGATGGGCTGTGGGGAAGGGTCCAGTCTGGCCTTGGAGGGGAGGGCTGCTGGTGAAGGGGAAATGGGTGACCACTTATGAACCTCCTCTTCTCTATCAGGTATCATTGTGGCATGTATAATGGTGGGGCAACCTCCTAGCAAAGCCTTCTGCCATGTCTGGTGAATTTTAAAGAATTTGGGACAGTTTTCTTCCCTGGCAGTCACATCACTTTTCCTCCTCCAACTTCTTGTGCAAGAGCTGCCAGAAGATGACTTTGTTACATGAAAAGGCCAAGGCTTGCCTTAAGCGGCATTCTAGGAAATGTTGTTTCCCTCACTGTACCATGTATTTCTCTCTCAAGTACACACTTCATACATGGAAAAAGCTTCCGTCCTACTTACCAGTCTTAATATGGGAAAATAAATAAAATCCCTTCCCAGTTTTTTTGCTCTGTTTTTAGGTAAGACATATTTACAATCAAAGCTTTTGCAATCAGTTCTTTATTACGCCTTAATCTTCAGTGAATGCAGTGTCACAGTTCAGTGGATATAAATTACAATCATTCAAATAGCATTGTGTCATTAAAAACTGTTTAGCATGTTATGAAAAAATCTGAATTTTAGTCACTGAAAGTGTCTCCATCCTCCTGTCTTTGTCATCCTTAAACCTTGTAAGTGGCAGTCTTTGCCAAATGCAGAAAGGTGATTTTAAGTATCACATCTGTGCTGTCAGGGCTTGGAGGTGACCGACTGCTTTGCAGAGGCTTGCCTCAATGCTTCCTTGTTGCTGAAATTGACAAAATGAAATGTCTCTTGTAATTCTAACACTTTTCTCAGATGATGAGAAAAGAATTTAAAATATTTTACAGTCTTCAAGACCACAAGGACGTATGTGACACACTGCAAATTATCTGAAAGCAATTATTCATTCGCCTGCTTCATTAATCCCTAAGCAAAGCGTGCCTCCCTCAGCTAGCACTGGTGTTGCCATCTGCCAGTGATAATGTGTTGCCAAACAGTTCAATTTGTATGTATTTCTGTGTTTTCGTACCTTCCTAATGCAGGCTTATTTGTCTTGGAAAATACATTGTCATCATTTTTTATTTCCAACTGTGTAGTAACAGCTATCAAAAATATTTTGATACTTCTGTTTGTTTTAACATTTCTAAGGCTGCAGGAAAAAAAATACCTTTTCAACTAAGATACCAGTTGTTTTTTAAAGTTAAAGAAAGGAGCAGATATGTTACTGGCATTGCACAAAGCTTATGTCTTACCAAGATGCACCATGTGAGCTCTGAGTGAGCTTTGGAAAACACTGCTTCTAAATTTGCTGTAACAATCAAATGATCTGTGGGATCGATCATGGATACTCCTCTGCAGTTACCACTATGTTGGTTTGTGTATTGTCACATTTCCTGCCTGAAAAAATAGCCTCAATTGGTTTATTCTGAAAAGCTGTGCTGCAGATGTTTATGTAATAATCTTGCATGTAAGAAGAGAGTTGTTTTCTTACACAGGGACAGTTCTGTGTGTACACTTACTCCAGAAGTCACCCTGCCTTAATGGCATTTCTTGAGTGGGTGTGATCCATCACTGTGGTCTCTGCCGTGGCCGAGACCCACAGAGGGGCCAATTTAACTACAAAATATGAGAATGCTGTGAAGTGCAGAGTGGTGACTGCTGTGCCTTCCCCTTCTACTGGGCCAACAGAGCCCAGGTATTATGCTTACAGTGTCAGCCTTTAGATATTGAAGGGATAAATGCAAGCACAATCCTTCCTGCAGTTCTTCAAGGGGACTGGAGCTGTTCTGGAAGTGCCTTTCAAAAGCGCTTGTTAGCTTTTCAGATCGCTCCAGCACAAAATTTCTTTCAGAGGCATTGCATATAAGCTGCTTGTTGTTTAATGAGACACAAAGTGCCTGGGAGAGGTGACGCAGCCTTCAGCAAAGACGTCTCTGTGACTCAGTTGCTGTTCCCCAGAACAGGGTTTGAGAGGTACCTGCAGTATTTCTCTGCCCAGGTTCCTTGCCTCCCCAGCTGTTCTACTGCCCAGGCAGTCATCTTGTAAACTTAGATTACCAAGGAATGAGTTCTCACTGAAGAGTTAGGAGATTGCTAAGGATCTAAGCTCGTGCCTAAGCTCAGCGCAAGCCCAGTCCTCCTTTCCTGACACCGAAGGCCCCGTCTCCACTCTTGGGACCTGGGAGGCTCCAGCAGCCTGACGGTGCCCCCGGTACGTCCTCACCTCTTGGAAGGGCACCAAGCCCACGTACAAATTTCCAGAGCTCTGCTTTGGCGTCCTCTAGATACTTCTTTCTTGGAAAGCGCTGGCTGCTATCGTGTCTTCTTCATAGAGCTACTGTAATGAAGGGTCTGTGTTGCACCCCGAGGTGGGCATTTGCTGTCTGCCTCACAGGGATGAGCCTGCCCAGAGCCGCAGAGCTGAAGCCTTGCCTTCCACTGGTACCCCGAGAGACACCCTTCGCCTGCGGGGAGAGCGTGGGGCAGCGATGGCGTCTCATCCAGCGCCGGATAACCTACACGGGAGAGGCCCTACGCGTGTGGAGAGAGCTTCAGCGTGAGCTCGGAGCGGATCCGGCAGCAGGCAACCCACCCGCCGGGGAGAGGCCCTGCGGCTGCCCGAGCGCGGGGAGAGCTGGCCTCGGCCGGCCTGCGGAGGCAGCGCCACCTGCCAGAAGGGCCGGGTTTGGCCGGCGGGACGGCCGCGGAGCCCAGCCGTGGGATGGGACCGGCGCCATCCCAACTTTCGGCGCCGCCATTTTCGGTC
>VYZV01045342.1:96469-108271 GCA_013401275.1 Pandion haliaetus
GGGGGGGCCGCGGAAGGACGGGCCTCGCCTCGCCTCAAGCCGCCCGGGATGCCCAGCGCCCGGCTACCAGCCGTGTGATCGTGACTAGCCGAGCTCTGCCTGCGTGCCGGGCCAGCGATTGTCAGGCCTCCCTGATCTCTCTGCCTTCTGTTCCCATGGGCGAGCGTCTGCACGGCAGCTGAGGAAGTGTGCCAGGACGGTTGCCTCGTGTTTCCGCAGCGATTCCTGCGCACGGCTTCTGGGGAAGGATGCCTCGGTCTTTTGGGACAGGAGTCCTGTGGCCGCTTCTCCGGGTGGCCTGGGGGACACTTGGCTCTTCTCGACTCAGCCGAGCTCAGCGGAGAGCCCGGAGGACGAAGGTCTCTGAGGCCTCTTGCTGTCCCTACTTTTCCATTGTCAGCTGAAACCAACATCTTGGTCAAGCCTCACGGTGCCTAGCACGGGTACGCAGCGCTGCGTCACATACATCGGCCGTAAGTGCCTGTCACTGGCCCTCTGGGGTGTCCCTGGCACAGCTGACTGTGGGCTGGGACAGGCAGGGCAAGTGCTGGCTCTCCCCAGAGCAAAGGCTGTTTGATATTTTCCTGTGTCTGTCACACTGCGCTCTTCCTGCCCCCCAGATCTAACCCTGACTGACTTGCCCCTCGCGCTGTTCTTCTAACCAATATGAGAAAATAGATTCCTGATGCACTGCCTGGCACACGGGACGCTTACCGAAGTTCAAAACTGGACAAGATCTGTGAACTCACTAGGAGTTTCCCTCCTTGGTCAGTTTATTGAGGTGCTGGACTGCAGCTCTGGGGGACGGAAGTAGCATTTGCACGGACACTGCTAGAAGTGTTTTAGACTTGGATTATTGCCTAAATTTTGGCTGTGTCCAGGTGAAGTCTTAAACCTACCTGGCAGCAGGTAGTGTAGTAACTTATTCTGTGAGGCTCCATTTCCAGCAGCAGCCGGTGCCAAATACCTCCCCAGAGGGAGGAGGAGACATGAAGCTCTCCTGATGTGATTGCCAGGTTACCCCTGTGATGGTTCTTCAAGCCACTAGGTCTGGGGTTCTGGGGTTTGTCTCTGCTGCAGCAATGCTTGGGTAGGTCCAGCCACACTCTGCCGCTTGTTAAAGCAAGGATGTAAGCTCTGCATGTGGGGAAATACCTTGAAGTTGCATGCTAGTTGAATAGCAAACATGAACTCTGTACTGCCTGGGTGTTTGTAAATTATTGAACTTCTCCCGAGGGTGCCCAAGTAAAGCCAGGGCTTCCAGTCCTGCTTCCCTGCAGCAGCAGTGTCTACTTCCTTCAAAAGGCATGGGATTATTGGGATTAAGTGTCTTCCTACCCTGAGAAGAACGGCTGTGCATCTTGAGCGTGAAGCTGGCTGTGGAAACGTGTGTAGGGGCAAACTAATTGCTGGCTAGATGAGATAGGGAAGTTTTCTTGGAGGATTTGAACACCATTATTGGGAAATAAATGTTTGGAGTGCTGAGCTGTTCTGTACCAAGCCTTCCCTCCACTCTCCAGCCCTGCTATCCCAACTCTTGTAGCTGTTGGATTTCTCCCAAGCAGGCTGCTGTCAGGCCACTGGGAAGGTATGTGTTTACCCTGAATGTCAGCCAGGATCTTGATGAGCAGAGCTGCTCATAACAAATGAAATGACACTCCAGCCTCTGCAGTGGAGGCAGGCAGCTGCCTGAACCTCCCTCTCAGTGTGTAGGACACTGCCTCTCTCAGGGGAGCAAAATGCCCCAAGAAACCAGGCCTTTGACCAGTGACCATGTTGTGGGCTTTCAGTTGCCAGTTCTTGAAATAAAAGCAATGATGTGTGGTGGTAAGAGAGATGCAATGATTTTGACTTCCCTTCCTCCCAGTTCTCATGCAATATTCTAATAGTGAAAAGGACAGTTGTTTGATTTGTGCTGACTTGTCTCTTGAATTCATGGTTCATCAAGGAGGTGCCTATACTAGAGAAGGTATTGGGAAAAATCTAAGCTTTCATATTTTTCCGTACATGTACTGTCCTCACCTTGGGCTAAAGGGACTGGTGGTGTCACTGCCCTGCGTATTGCTATAGAGATGAATGTGTCAGGCTGAGCCTCTACAAAAAAAAAAAAGCTGTGGGAGATACAAGTCTGAGAGTGCACCAAAGTCCTTAAATAACTTTTTGCATGCTAACCCTTTCTTCCAGCAGCAGCCAGTGCTACTGGAACAACAATTCACTGTTCTGATCAGTGGTACTTCTACAACAGGCTTGGGTAAAGGCTTCTGAGACCCCATCAGATGTCCCCTGTGTAGCATGGAGAGCAGAGTTCCAGTGTTGGTGAGTGCTGCTAAACACGAGTGCGCTGTGAGGCGTGGGTCTGGAGGCTCTAACCAGTAAGTTAGCAGACGTGCCTTGTACAATGATGATCTGGGGAGCCATGCCATGTATGTCTGGCCATTGGGAGCCTTGAACTGTTGCAGCTGTTTACTAGTTTCTGAGGCTTGATATGGTGTGTTCCTTTGAGCTGGATTTCATGTTAGCCTTCAGGCTTTTTCCAAGGGATGAGCGGTGCTGAAGTGCTCTTTGAAGCTGTGCTCTCACCTGGTGCTTTGTACTGGTGGCTGTTGCAGGCCTGGCAGTGTGCAGAGGCAGCGCACCCTATCTCCAGGGCTCTGGCTTTCTGGAAGTACAAGATAAATTGGAACCAGTTCATCTAGTTTAATTTTGGAATCTGCATTTCTTGAAGCGCCTGGCCTGAAATAAGCTGAGCAGGAAGGCAAGGTGTCATCAGAACTTGTGCATCTGTATTGGCAGTAGGGTGGCTGGCTGTGCTGTGAGGCGAGCAGGCTGTTCCCCCCGCTATGCCCATGACAGGCTCCTGGCTGAGCCCGGGCAGCTTATTTGTCTATTTGCTTTAGTTTCCCTTCCCCATGGCGGGCATTTCCCAATGTTTGAAGCTGAAGCTGTGTGGTGAGTGAAGGCAGGTCCCGTTTGCGGACCTGGTGTGTACATGCTTGCTGTCTAGTGAGTGATCAAACAGACAATACAGCACCTGTACCTGGTTTCCTCAAATATCTCTAAGCCCTTGTGCTGGTGTGCCTTTCTGCCCCGGCTGCATTATCCTGCCCTAAACTTCTCTGTCCTTGGGGCAGGGAGGCTGCGCTGTGCCCTTTCCTGCGGGGCAGGGCAATGGGGATGTAGGACTGCCACCCCTCATGACTTCTGCTACTGCACGGGCCTAGCTGGCATCACAAAGTAATGTGTTTTGGTCAGTCCTCCCCTTGGGAAGGCTCTGTCCCAGTGAGCCCAAAGTTGAGTTGTGTGATCACAGGGGAAACTCACACAGTGTGAACTCTCCCAGTGAGTTGTGTGATCACAGGGGAAGGCTTCGCCCTGGTGATGCGTCCTCCAAACTGAGTGCTGTGCCCAAGCCGGGGGGCCTTGCTGTGCTGCACCCCAGGATGGGTGCTCAGACCCAGCTCCCAACGCTCCTGGATGAGTCCTGTGCCAGAGAGTGGCTGTAAAACTGGGCTTAGAAACTCAGGGGTGAGGAACCGGAGGGCACTTGATTTACAGCTGGTGTGCTTCATGTGAGCTGGGAGCCAGCAGCTAATGTGCTGGTGCTGGCCCAGTGCTAATGAGCTCGGTGAGCTCGCAGCTGCTTGTCTGCTGTTCTCCCAGCCCCCGGACATGGGCTGAGCAGCGAGCCTGTGGATGCAGCCCACTGAGGGGGACTGAACTGAAGTGGGAGAGCTCCTTATAGTGAATTGTCCTGGTTTCAGCTGGGATAGAGTTAATTTTCTTTCTAGTAACTGGTATAGTGTTACATTTTGGATTCAGCATGAGAAGAATGCTGATAACACACTGATGTTTTCAGTTGTTGCTAAGTAGTGTTTAGACTAAGTCAAGGACTTTTCAGCTTCTCATGCCCAGCCAGCAAGAAGGCTGGAGGGGCACAAGGGGTTGGGAGGGGACACAGCCAGGGCAGCTGACCCAAACTGGCCAAAGGGGTATTCCATACCATGTGATGTCAAGCCCAGTATATAAACTGGGGGAGTTGGCCTGGGCAGGGATTGCTGCTCAGGAACTAACTGGGCATCGATCAGCAAGTGGTGAGCAATTGCATTGTGCATCACTTGTTTTGTATATTCCAATCCTTTTATTAGTATTAGTATTGTCATTTTACTATTGTTATTATTATTGTTATTAGTTTCTTCCTTTCTGTTCTATTAAACTATTCTTATCTCAATCCACAAGTTTTACTTTTTTTTGAACTCTCTCCCCCATCCCACTGGGGGGGGGGAGGAGTGGCTGAGCAGCTGCGTGCTGCTTAGTTGCCGGCTGGGGTTAAACCATGACATGAGTGCTTTCCATAGAGCCAGCAAGCAGCTTAGTTCCTTGCTCATCTGGCAAGGCTGCCTGTAAGGTGGTGGTGCTCCACGCAAAGCTGATTACAGGTCCATTTTATAAATGAGGTGGCTGGATTTCTGGCTTAACAGGGGTACTCAGCTAACGTAAGCCAGGTGTCTTGCTCCTGCTCCTGGATAAGTCTTGTGCATCCTGCTACACCCAAGGAGGTTTTTTTCCTTTTGCAAAAGAGGAGGGAGAACCCAGTTACTTCTGGAGTTTGAAGTAAACCCTGCTAGGCAGGAGGGGAGTGTGTGAGTGGTAGCAGGAGCTCTCTGCAGCTCACTCTGTTCAGAGAGCAGCCGCTTTGACTCTTCATGCAGTACAGCCCAGGAAAGGCAGAGCAGTGAAATTTTGCCCCTGCTTTGGAAGTTACTTTTCATATACTCCGTTGCAGGGAAGGCTTTTGTTTCCCCTGTGAGCTGCCTGACTTCAGAGCTTAGCTGGCCTAATTCACTGCTGCTTTCTTCCAGGGGAGACTCCGTACCGCTGTGGAAATGAAGTAGCTTGTTCTTCCTCCTGACTGAAGGAGAGGTGCTTCCCTTTCCGGTTACTCTGCTCAGAGTCCAACATTAGATGAGATATTTGGTAGCACCAGTGGAAGGCAGCTTGCTCACAATGTCAGTGCAGATTGCTAACGTGGAGGTCTCTGATCATCTTCAGCCGGGAGCCATCCTGAAGTCGGAAACCTAATGCAGGCTGCTTGCTGTGTTGTAGGTCTTCCCTGAGGTTAATATGTTGTGAACTGGGTGTTAGTGTTGAGGTTCACCTGAGGTAGCTGAACTGAACAAGCAAGACTGCTTCCTTGAAAGTGCCTGGTGTGCAGTGGAAATGTCCTGTGGCTGCTCCTCGCTGCCCTGCGTGGTGGAGCAGCTCAGAGGCTCCTTGTTAGACTGCTCGGCATTTCATAGCCATCCCTCTAAAACCCCTCTCTAATTTTGCCTTTCAGATTGCCTAATCTCCAGGGCTGACCAGCAATGCCATCAGCTATGGAGGGCTCAGAGGGGGGAGAAGAAGGGGAAATCTTGCGCTATGAGGAAACAGATGACAACGTCAGGTGAGTCCTGCCTCACAACATGGCCACGGACACAGTTTTGGGCAAGGCAGGAGACCTTGCAGGTAAAGGAGCAAGGGACTCCAATAGGTGATCAATCAAATATATGTGCAGTAAAATGTATTTAATCAAACTGTACTGGAAGGGTGGAAGGGATGGGAAGGAGCCATCTGGCTAAGGCTGACAAGTGGTTATTTTTTTAGTCTCTACTATCAAAGTAGCATTTCAGAAATGCTTTGACCATTTGGCAGTTACGTTTGTGCCTTCCTGGCCAAGGTGAGCTAGTTTTCCATGGCTTGCTGGGCAGTCTCATGTGACAGCAGCTTCTTGTTTTGAAAGATGACTCTAGAGGTGAACTGTGCTCCAGTGAGCTGCCCCTCTTGCCTTTGCAGAATACACACTGGTCTAAGCAAGGATCTTTTCTTGGAGGTTAGTTTAAAAAAGAAATTCACACACATGCTCTATAAGCCAAGGCTTCAGACTTGGAAAATAGGAAGGGTGAATAGGGTGCTTCCCAGAATACCTAGATAGGCTGGTTGAATTCTCTTTGACTTAACTTCTTATGAAACAGCCTGTCAATGCTACCTGGCTCTCCCAGCACATCCAGGCCTTGTCTAGCCTGTTGGCTGCAGTGTTCAGCCACTCAGAGGGTCTGGAGTATTTGAAGTCTGTCTCTTTTACAGCTATGAACATGCTATCTGTAGCAAGCCAGTCATAAAAACTGTAAAGTGCACTTTGGCATAATTTTGAGTGAGTGTAGATGTTGATAACACTGTACCAAACTCCAGGTAGGTGCAGTGGCTATAACCTAAAATCACAGATTTTTTTTTTTTTTTTTTTTTTAGCAAGACAACTTGTAGAAACCTGCAAAAATAGTGTGATTCAGGATACATAAAATTTTTAAGGGTGTTCTTGCCCTGTTTTGCCATTGGCTCTCATCTCCTCTCCTGCAGTTGATACCCAAGTCAGAAGAGCTAGGGTCCTGCGTGTGTATGCATCTGCTCTTACCTGAGCCCTTCTCCTTCTCCAGAGTGACCACGGAGGATACCACCAAGGCTCCTGTGCCCTTTAGCCTGCCCCGGTAGTTGCTCTTCACATGCTCAAGGCCTCCTTTTGTAGTATTGTTGGGGTTCACATGGATGAGAAGCAAAAGTAATGGTGCAGGGATCAGAAGATCCTTGGCAATTGCTTCAGCGTCCTGGGTCTGAGCCCCTGCTAAGCCCCAACCCTCCCAGAGTGGCAAGTCTGGTTGGCACATGGGCACCCGCATGTGTGGAAGGAGCCTCTGGCTGCTGCCATCCTGCCGCTTCCTCCTGGTGGTGCCAGTTCCAGCCTGTCAGGCTGGCCTGAGCTATCCCACCTTGTACCTTCTCCAAACTGGGCCCGAGATGGTAGGGAGTGGGGGGATCCCTCCAAACACAGCAGGGACAAACTCATTACTGTGTGTGAGTGAAAGTGGAGTGAAAGGAGCTCTCCCTGTTTGCCTGCAGTCCCACTGACCTTTCAGAGCTGCTGAAGGAGGGGACTAAGGAATCCCACGACCGTGCGGAGAACACTCAGTTTGTCAAAGACTTTCTGAAAGGACGGATCAAGAAGGAGCTCTTCAAGGTGAGTGCTGTTCCGCTCCTGTGGTAGCGAAGCTCTTTGACATACCCAGTGACTGATGCAGACTCTGAGGTGGAGCCCCACAGCCCTGTGTGTAGGGAATGGGGAGGAGTCCAGTTTCAAAGTGGCATAGTCAAAACTAGAGGAGGACCCTTGTCCGGGACTTCTGCCTGGTGTGTCCTACAGCTGGGACCCAGGGGGGTGAGGAGCATGCTGGCCCAGCACAAGTTTGATCAGGTGGAAGTGCTGGGCTTCTGGCCACGCGTTTGCTGGCTGTTCAAGGCAGGTGTGGCTGCAGCACAGATACTGGTGGTGTAAGCTGTTCAGGAGTGAAATCGTGGTGAGATTACAGCACTTACTCCATCCTCTGAAGACTAGGATGTTTTCCGCAGACTTCAGGTTGGATTGCTTTCTCTTCTGTACAGAAGAGATGGTATTCGGGGTCTGAGCAGCACTGTCTGATCCTGAAGGTCTTGGCATGTACAGTAGTCTCCTATAGCACAAGGCTGTTCGTGCTAGTTGTACCTTTTGGATTAAGTTTGTCCCTGTGCCTTGCTGTTAAGGCGACAGGAGGCCCAGAGCACACAGCTGGCAACAATAGACTAGTTCTTAGCTCGTGCTCTGTAGGCATTGCTGTTTTGAACGTAGATACAGAAGAGCTTCTGATCCTTCAAGTGATATGTGCCTGGTACGGGCTTTCCAGGCTGGTTTTGTGTCAAGCCTGGGGGTTTCCTCCTTGTTTGCCCCAACTCCATGCAGGGGGGGAGTAGTCACAAGGTGGGACATGCCGATCTAGTGAATGGATTCTCACATTAGCTGTGCTTTGTCCGTAGCTGGCCACCGCGGCACTTTACTTCACATACTCTGCTCTGGAAGAGGAAATAGATCGCAACAAGGACAACCCAGTCTTTGCTCCTCTGTATTTCCCCCTAGAGCTTCACCGGAGAGAAGCGTTGGTCAAAGACCTGAAATACTTCTATGGAGAAGACTGGAAAGAGAAGATCCAGTGTTCAGAGGCAACTCAGCACTATGTGGACAGAATCCATCATGTGGGACAGCACGAGCCAGAGCTGCTAGTGGCTCACGCTTACACCCGCTACATGGGAGACCTCTCGGGTGGCCAAGTGCTGAAGAAGGTAGCCCAGAGGGCCCTGAAGTTGCCCAGTACTGAGGAAGGGATCCAATTCTACATGTTTGACAACGTTTCCAATGCGCAGCAGTTCAAGCAGCTCTACAGAGCGAGGATGAATGCTCTAGACTTGGACAGGAACACCAAGGAAAGGATCGTGGAAGAGGCCAACCGAGCCTTCAGATTCAACATGCAGGTACTAACTCCATTAAACCCCTGTATGTGTAGGTGCTGCTGCTTTCAGGTCTGGACCAACTCTTAGGCCCACGTTAATTCAGTCAAACTGCTCATCCAGGCAATGCGGTTTGGGTCTGAGACCACCGGAGCCCCTCCATCTGGTGCGGGTGGGATTCTGGTTTGAAAGGCTCTTCTGCTAACTTCTGGAGACGTGGTTGGTGTTGGGCAGGAATTCCTCCCATGTTCCAACACCACAGCTGAGCCTTTGATTAGGGCAAATTTGAGATGACTTCACTACAAGATTCCTGCGGGCTGTGTAGCTCTGAAGCAGTTGGGGGAGCAGAGCTCTTGCTCCAAGACAGCCTCAAACAGTTTGAGCATATTGCACCGCACTGGTTACAATCCGTGTCCCGTCTCATGTCTGACTCATGTTGCCCAATGGCCAAATATGTCTGTAGCCTCTTGTTCCTTCCCATAGTATCTGCCTCTCATAAAACCTGACTGAGCTGCCACTTGCCCTAGGGGGATGAACGTAGTCTTAGCTACTGGATGGAAGCTTTAATCTGTGCCTGTAGCAGGTCACTGTGGTTTAAGCTGGCCAGAAACGTGGTGGGATGTGGTTGGCTCCTTTGTCAGGATCCTTAGGGAAACCCCTGGCAGCAGAGGTGGCGGGACTGCCCAACCACTGCAGTGATCTCCAGGGAGGGTCTGCAGCAGGGAGTGAAGAGTGCGTTGCCTCATACTCCCACCTGCAGCAGGCTGGGAGGTGAAGAGCAGGATGATGCTGTGTCTGTCTCACTCCTGGGTCTGACTTGATGCTCTTGGAATAGGCTGTGCCTCCTCAGACCCGTGGCACGTGCCAAATGTCACCACAGGTCTGCCTGCAAGGCGCTCCGAAATGAGTAGCACGTGCTGGCTTTGGGGGGAGGGAGGCAGGAGTGTTTTTTTCCTGTTCTCCAGATCGTTCCCAGGGGTCCAGGTGAAAGCTGCCTGACTCTGCCTACTTCATGTACTCACTGTGACCACTTGCAGGTATTTGATGAACTGGACAAGATTGGCAGGTCACTGACAGAAGCAGCCCAGGATGGAGGCCTTCCAGTGCACGATGGAAAAGGAGACCTTCGCAAATGCCCTTACTACACAGACAAACTAGGTAGGTCGGGGGCAACGACAGCTGCCACATGCATATGGCACAAGTCTCGCAGCGCTAACGGTGCTTTCTGTGTTCTGGCAGGCAAGGCAGGACCCGGCTGCCCCTATCATGCTGCCGTGGGCCTGGCAAAGCAGCCCCTAGTGCAGCTGATCCTGGCAGCCTGTGTGGCTGTGGCAGCAGGAGCTGCAGCGTGGTACATCATGTGATGGGGAGAGCGGCGCATGGCTCTAAGCGGTGGCGAGGGGAGAGGCATGTGCCCTGTTCTTCAAACTGTTCCCTTGCTGTTGGTGGTGAGTTGGCTGCAGGGTGGAAGTAAGAAAAAAAAACCAAACAAACCAGGAATCCTGCGGAACTGTCAAAAGTCTTTCCACACCAATAATGCAAGCATTGTAATATAATGTCTTTAGCTGACTAGTGTACAGGACTGATCTGGTGTGAGTATTCCACTTCAGCACTGCCCTGCCCTGCCTGGGCTGGGGCAGCTTTTAAGGCTAGAGATGTCTTGCCTTGTACTGGCAAAAGCTTCATGTGCTTGGCTTTTCATCTCCTTCCCGGGAGCAGTCACTGGAGGGAGTTTCCTGCCCTGGGCTGGAACCTTGAGAATGTGTCATCAGTCTTTTCAGAGGAGAGCACTTGGTTTCCTACCCTGAGAAATTGATGTTTCAGTCACGCTGCAGTGGCTGTGCCACAGGGCCGTTAGCTCAGAGGAGTGTTGCAGTGTCCAGGGGACCAAGTGTAACTGGGGTTGGAGGAAGCTCCCTGGGGCTGGGGACAGGACTATGGTGGCAGGGGGTGTGAAGGTGACAAATGTGTGTTGTGCAACACCGGTGTTGGAGGTGGTTGGTTTTTTTTTTTTCTGAAGCCTTGATGGGAATAAAAAGTTGCAATGCTGTTAGCTGGAGAAAGCCAAAAGCATGTCGCTGGGAGAATGAGTGAACTGGGGNTGCGGAAGGCTGGGGAGGGGTTTAATGGGGAGAAGCAGACACTCCCACGCTGTTGTACTTGTCTCTGTTTCATGCACTCGCCAAGACACTCCTGCCCTTACACCCCACTCTGTCCCTGCTGCCTCCCCTTGCATTTCCCCCAGCCCCTGTGGGGAGGGGACCCACTGCTCCCCCCTCAAAGGGCACAGCCCAGGGCTTTCCTTGGCTGAGGGGGCTCTGGCTCTGCTGGGGGCAGTGGTTCCCCAGAGGCAGGGGAGGTGCTCTGGCTCCCACAGCTGCCCCTTGCTTTCTGGCACTGCTGGGCCTCAGAAAGGCCCTGGGCTTGGTAACAGAGCCATCCCTCTGCCTTCCTCCAGCCCAGTCATGGGGGCTTTTCTCCTCTTCAGCTGAGTACTTGGGCAGAAGGAGAGGTGCTGTCTGAGTGGCAGAGCAGGGAAAGCTCCTCTTAACCCCAGGGTGCCTCTGCTGCCCTGGGCTGGGGTAGGGAAGCTGCTGATGATCTTCCTCCAGGGCTTGGCACTGCTGTGCCCTGCCCTCCCATGCCATCCCTCCTCATCCTCAGCTCCCCTGGGCGTAGGTCTGCTGTGGGTTTGGAGTGGGGGTGGAGAAAAGATGTACACAGAGTTCAGGGTCTGTTATTTATTTACATAAAAACACTGATTAGTGCCACAGTTCCACCGCTGAGCAAACAGCAGCTGCCTGTGCAGGCCAGGCTCTTGTGTGCAGACCTGTGTACTGAGAGACCCCCCTGCTTCACTCTGGGGGCTGCACGCTCCAGCTGCCCTGGCTGCAGGGACTGGGGCCAGTGGGAGTAGGAGGAGCAGCCACAGAGAGGCTGAAAATGGCTCCCAGGTCCTCTTGCCCTCATCTGCCATAGTGCTGCTGGCAGCTCCTGTTGCTGCCTGCTTGCCCCCTTCCTTCTGCCCCGTATCAACTGAGTTAAAAATAAACCCCTACACCCACATGCAACGAGGAAGCCCCCAGGGTGCAGCTGTGGTGGTGGCAGGACAGGTGCTGTAGGGTGTGTGCCCACAGACCCTGCCGGGCTCAGGACAGGGCTCTGCAGAGGGTGGGCATGGGGGGTCTGCTCCAGAGCTGCGAGCCAGCTGCGGCCTGGTAACAAACTCCGCTAATCTACAGTGCCAGGGCAGACAGCGACATGCTGGATGCATTTTTTTCCTAACGGTTTGCCAGGTGGGCAAGGAAGGGCCAGGGGCTTTTCTTCCCCAAAAGAGCCACAGCAGGGGCTGGGAGGAGGCGCATGCATCTGGAGCAGCTGTGGCCACCAGGCACTGGCAGCCACTCTGGCAGGATGAAGGTGCTGATCAAGGGTGCAGTGCCGCTGCTGCCCCCC
>VYZV01045342.1:110369-122608 GCA_013401275.1 Pandion haliaetus
GGGCAACGCCATCTGGAAGGAAACACGGAGTCAGCAGGCAGGGCAGGAGGCAGCAGAGCTGGTGGCTTGGCTGAGCGGTCGGGGGGGTTGGCCCCAGCAGGGAAGGGCGACAAAAGCTGGGGGGTGGGGACACAGGGCACACTCCCAGGCCTCATCCTCTGGGCCACAAGAAGCCCAAATTCACCCCACATTACCCACAGCAGCGAGCAGAGCCAGGCTTTGAGCGGGGGGTGCCTTCTGCTCTTGTCACTGCCCCTGGGACCTCCTGCCTCCCTGAAGGGTGATACGGTGACAGATGGAGCCCGGCCCGGCACCACCCTCCCCGGTGCACTGCACACCGCAGGGCAGAGCTGTGAGGAGAGGCCACGGCCAGGGCGCTCCCAGGGAAACCACACTTGCTTGGCTCCTGCCCGCTCAGCAATGTCACCCCAACACCCCAGAGCAGCTGGGCGCACCCCCCAAGTACCTGCCGCGGCGGGTGGACCGTGCTTCTCTTCTATCAGTGGTGCCGAGGGACCTCCCGGGTAGGGTGGTGGAGGGTCGTTGGACATGGCTCAGGGTGGCTCTGCAAGGACAGAAGCCTTTAGAAGAGATACCAGCCTTTGGCTGCACACAGGCACCTGCCCCAACCTGCGCGGTGCTTGGGGAAGGAGGTGGCTGGTAACGGAGGGGTCCGGGGCTGCTGCCACCACTGCACTGGCCTCAGCTCCCCCACCACGGGCAGAAACAAGGCTGCAGCCCCAAAGCTGGACAGGCTTCAACCCCGGCAGTGAATCCAAGGTGTAACACCTTCCTGCCGGCTCTGCATGGCTTCCCCTGTAATGCCCAGGTGTGGTGATTCTCGGCTGCATGACCCACATGCCGGGGCAGTACTGGGCTAGAAGCTGCTCTGCCAAGCACCTCAGCTGCAGCGTTACGGTACCAAGAGCTGCCCACGTTGCCCACAGCCCCCCAACTCCACTCAGCAGAATGACAGGCAACACTGCACCCCGAGGGGACGGCAGGACCCCCTGAGCCTGAAGCACAAACTCTGAAGTGGAGGGTGCAAACCCACAGAGAGCATCTCTAAGTACTCTCATCGAGTGAGTTAAGGTAAGACCATCTTTAACAGCTGGAGACTTTATTTTACATGGAGTAAAATTTACCTGTCCTCTTCCTTGCAGCAAGGAGCTAAGAGGCCTCGACAGAGCTGAGAAAAACAATTCTTCTGAGCAGTGTAGTTTGGAAGCCAGCTTACCCCACTGACTCTGCGTGAAAGGAGACAGCAAGTGAGTTACAGAGATGCAGACACTGCTACAGCACTGCCTTACCAAACCCCCTCCTCTTCCCAGTGCAGGCATAGGGAGAACAGGTCTGAGCAGGAACCTCCACACATGTGCCCCCTCGATGGCAGGCACAAGGCTATGTGTCTTTGGCACAGGGAAAAGCCCCACCAACATGCTCTGAACTCCAAGGAAGTGCAACAACATCAAGAAACCTGATTTTCCTGTTTACTCTGGCTCAGCTATATCTGGTAGGACGTGACTAAATTGGGAAACATAAATGAGCGGCTGTTCACTCGGTGCTTGGGAAGGCAGCCATCAGGCATGGGACACAGTGACACTGCTGTCAGTGCCCGGGGAACAGTGCTAGGAGCTCCCCTTGCGGTCAAAGGAGCTACCTGAAACCCCCATCCTTCATCCCTGATGGACCGGGAGCAAATGTGACCCTGCTTGGCCTGTTCCCCTTGGTTTCCTGTTCTCCTCAAGGCAGGTCAGCATACTGTGGTGATGGTGCTGTCTCAGCCAGTCCCACAGGTCCCACTCCAGCAGCTCCCGACTGAGGAGGACAAATGCCAGCCTGCAAAAATCCCATGGGCGCAACCAGGGCAGCTCTGGACCCCAAGAGATGGTCAAAGCAGGTGCTGCTGCCACATTACCCCACCCCGAGGCATGACCAGCAAGGCTGCCCTGCAGCCCTGGCGACGCACGAACCGCCTGCTCAGCCCCAGAGAGCTCAGGGCCGAGGGGTGCCCCAGTGGGGCCAAGATATGGGCAGCACCCCGCTGGGTTCACTGCTCAGGGAGGAAGAAGCAGCAAGGGTCCCTCTGGCCCCGGCACCAATGCCACGTGCTGGGCAACACGCCTGGGACATGCCAACCTCCACGGCACAAGCCTTCACAGGCACCAGGCCAGGCAGTGAGCGCTGCCCCAGCCCTGCCTGCATTGCAGGTGTCCCCAGAGAGGTGCCTGTGGGGCACAGCCACCTCCGTCTGCACCTGCTGGGTCAAATGAAGCCGAGGCCTCAGCAAGCACGGGATGGAAGACCCATCCCTCCCTGACCTGCTTGGCTTCGCTTTATTCCACTCCTGTTTCTCAAGCTCACGCTCCCTGCCTCCGAGTAGCCTCCTGCAAGGTGGCAGGAAATCTAATCAGGTCACAATTCTGCAGAGGAGCACCATCACCCGTTGCTGATTGTGGAGAAGCACCACTACCCATTGCTGATCACGGAGGAGCGTGCAGATCCCCCCAGGAGCTGAGCAAAGCCCCGACAGACATAGGGTCTCCCCAGGATGTCCGTATTTACTGACTAATATTTCTCCCCAGAGGTCTGAAGTGGTATGTTGCAGACACACAGCTTCAAAGTGTAATACCAGGGCAGCTGGGGATCATCTTCCTCCTGCTTTTCTCTCCTATTTCTTCCTTAAGAGCCAGGGGAAGGAGAGCCAGCCCGTGCAGTGGGTACAGCAGAGCTGCCATGGCACAGAACACTTCCAGGTGGAGGAAAGCACCTGAAGTGCAGCACGCTGCAGAGCCCTCCTTCTCCTTCAGTGACCTACAAAGCTACAAATTGGGCCATGCTCTTTTTAGCTTCACTGGGGATGTAAAGAAAAGGAGGACTTATTCCTCTGGAAGTAGTCAACCAACCCACCCTGTGCACCCAGGAGCCTTGGACCTTCCTACCCCATGCCTGCAGGGCTTCTGGATGAGCCGAGCCCAGCCCAACCAGAGCATCCCCGGGTCCTTTCCTGGGGACACCAGCCTGCTGGGGAGCTTTCCTTGCCCTTGCAGGCCAGCTGAGCCCACAACTTTTCTAATGTAACAGATCTCCTCCATTACTGCTCAGATGCTGCCTTCCCATAATGTAACATCTTTCAACACTCCCCAGCCTTACTCCCCCCATCCATCAGAGCAGCTGGCAAGAAAACTCAGGAGACGAGGAGACCAAGAGGCAATCCCACCCAAGTGCTCCACCAGCCACTCTAGAAACACCCATCAGATTAAGCAACAGCCCCAGATTGAGCCAGCAATTAATCCTGCCACCTTGACCAGGAGGAAAAGGCAGCCACGAGGGTGATGGCCAGTGGATCTCAGAGCCACGTGTGCACTGGGATGAAGGAAGCTGCAGGGGCTGCATAGCTGTTCTGCCCTTACTTGGCAGACTCACTCTTAATGCAATATTCTGCTTATTAAGAGAGATCTGTAAAGAGCGAGATGTTGGCTGCCTGCCCTTCCCAGGAGGGAAAGCAAGCCTGTTGCTTTTAAGCCTCTTAGAAGCTGTTCCTCCTGTGCTTTCTTTTGTCTTAATGTGAGAAGCACCAAACCCGCCCCAGCCCATTCCCGCCAGAGAGCTCCATGGGGAGCTGGAGGGCATATGGCTTTCCCTCCATGCTGGGTCAGCGCTGGATGGGAGCTACCCCAGAACATCACTCGCCACCCTGCAGTATTCCCTCTCAAAAGCAAAGCGGCCAAAGCAAAGCAACCCAGATCCTCCCCCTTGAATGCCCACGGCAGCAAAGAGAGGCTCTCTCAGGAGCTAGCTCACAGCACCCCTGAAAAGAGGCAGAGTTTCCCTGAGCAGCACCCACCTGCCGCAGGAGAGAGGGGAGCCCGGAGCGTGCCCTGCCAGGAGAGCCCTTCTGGGCCAAAGCAGGTTGATGGTATCTGGGCAAAGGGAGGTGAGCTGGGAAGATCCAGCCGCTAAACAAAACCACAGCAGTATTTTGCATCAAAACATGATCCCCAGAAGCACATGACAACGACTCTTGCTGCTGGTCATTTCTGGTTTTCCCACTAGCTTTCAGTAAAGGTAGCTGACTTTGTTCCCTCTGTCTTGCAAAGGAGAAAGAAGACTTCTCCTGCCCACGGCACCACCACAGAGGGACAGACTTGGAGTCTGGTGTGAGCTCACAGCAGAGACTCCACGGCACGCAGAGCCTGGTGCACCCTTCCCAGGAGGATGCCCCTGGCAGGCTGCGCTTTGCCCCAGGATCTCCAGCCATCCGTGCCAGCATGACAAGCCATTCTGCCAGCACTCTATAAAGCTGTCCCACGTTAACCATGCTGGTTTATTAAGCTGAACCACCAGTGCATTTCTGTGTCATGAGAACAGCTTACACAAAACTAGCTGTTCTCACATGGGAAGAAACATTCCCTAAGACTGCAGAAACTGTATCCACACTAGGGCTTACTGAACCGCACTTATAGACCAGCTGAACACCTAGGGGAAAAATAAAAGCTTTACAAATAATTTCGGCCAGGCTTAAGTTCAAGATCTGGTGGATTCACCAATGTCTAGTGCAGGTCTTTTGGGTGCAAGGACCCATTGCAAGATCCTAAGATTCAAAAGGAATCAGTTACCAGTAAAAGGATGGACAGAGGAGACGCTACTTCCAGCTAAAAATGCAGATTAGTTCTTCTCAACTGGAAGAACAGCTTTTACTGTCCCCTCTACTTTAAAATAACTACAGAAGACGAACCCACCATGCCATCATCGCAAACACTGCTCCTGTTAAATGCAGGAGACAAGCAAAGGGCTCCCATGGGCTGGCAGCGTGACAAACGAAGTAGAACAAGGATCAGAGGACAGAGGGGACCTGCTGGATCAGCCCATCGCGCTTTCCCTCTCTGGGAACAATACCCCAAAACTTCCCTTCACATTGCCAGTGGTGTGTTGGCCATCCTGCTCCTGCTATTCCCTTGGGAAGCCTGTTCCAGGCCCCCACTGCTCTGACAGCCTCACAGTTTCTAGTTTACTTGTAGCCAGTCTTGAGCCTGAACAGCTTTCCTCCGCTCCCTGCTTGCTGCAAACAGCCACCATACCCTGACTCAGACTTTGTTTTGCTAGGCTGAACACACCAAGCTCTGGTGGGGTATTTCTGCACTGTGTTTTCAGTGCAAGCCCATTATCTCCCTCAAGTCTACACTGGCAACCTGAAGCTGTGCTCGGCTGTGGCAATGGCAACCATCGCCCTTGCTGGTACACTCTCCAGCACATGCTGCTGCAATATGGATGGAACAGCAAGCTGTGGCTGGTCTCACTGCTGCTCCAGCAAGCTTCACCTGCCCTGCGGCACTGCCGCAGGACTGCACAAGCACACCTGGTGAGCCCTCGTCCTCCCCTACCGTCTCAGAGCTTGTGGCCTTTATGGGTGGCTTGGATTCAGTGTGGACACGAGAGACTAAACCACAGCTGCACGGGAGCCTACGCGCAGGCTAGGCTGGAGATTTGCTACAGAAAACAAAAGAGAAAAGATCCAGATTCCCACTGCTCCCATTAGCCCTGCTGGGGCACAGCAGTGTGACAGACACAACCAGGAAAGCACGAGTCCGTTGCAGACCCAAAGGCAGAAAGGGCTCGGCCCACCCTGGCTGTGGCTTCAATCTGTGCGTCCTCCCCTGCGACTGGCTCTGTGCTTCCTCGTCAACCCAGGGTCTCATTCCAGGCAGCTTTTGAGTGAGAAGAACAAACCCATGGCAACAGGTCTCTAGATACCCCCCAGATCAGGGCATAACTCCCAGCCCCAAAAGGCTTCTCTACAGCAGTGAGCACAGCCAAAGAGCCGGAGGGGCAGCACACAGCCCTGTGTGCAGAAACACAAGGCTTTCTAATCCGCCTCCTGTTAATTAGGGATCGATATGCCAAAGCCCACAGTTCCCATTACTGACACATCCAAAACTGGTGACCACAAAGCTCTCCCAGCTGCTTACAGCAGTGATGAGAGGAGCTGATATGTTAGGGTCCCATGTTCCCTGCTGGCTGTACTTCCCTCTGCTACATCACACAGGATCACTGCAGAAAGAGTTTGGGATTCAAACGTGGCAAGAAGAAAGCTCTGCCCACCCAACCCGCTCCCCAAACAGGTACGGTGGACACCACTTGTCAAAAACAACTGAATCATGGCATGCAGCGGGACCAGGGAACATTGCAGCACCAGAACAGGTCCTAGCTGAACACATGCTAACACACCATAAAAGAGAGAATGCCATGAAGAGGACAGTCACAGGTAATTCCTGCCCTGCTTGAAGACCCAAAGATTTGGCCTGTTAATGCCATTTTTCCCAGACAGCAGCTGTGTGCACTTCAGGCTGCTTCCTCCTGGACAAAATCACCAAGGGTGACACAAATCTGAGAAGGACGGAGCAGATCGCTGGCAAGTCTTACTCACGTGTAAACCCTGATGGTGCAGCGCTGTCCCCATGCAGCTCTGAGTCAGCCTCACAGCACAGCTGAGATCCACTCCCACGAGCAGAAACATGGTCTGCGTTGTCCTTGCTCCTCCTGCATTTGATAACTGGAGACCCACAGCTTTGTTTTACCTGTGCGAGCAGTGGCTCCAGCCACCAAGACAGGAAGCAGCAATTGTTCATACTCAGCCAAGTTCAGTAATGTTGACACTGCAAAAGCTGCTACTGCACATTTTTGGAGCTCTTCCTCCACAAAAAATAACTTCCAATATTTAGAAAAGGAAAAAAACACACTAAAACTAAATGAATAAATAAGAGAAAGGGATATGACCACCTTGCTTCATCATACTTCAAACAGACGCAAATTTCGGCTTCCAGGCTTTTGTAAATACATCTTTAAAAGCAAAGTCAAGAGCTCCAAAGGAGCTGGGCTCCCTCACTGAGGCCAGCCTCTTTCCTTTTAAAAAAGGAACAGCATTGTGGCCAAGACCACCCCAGCTTTCCTGGCCCCAGGAAAGCTACCTGCGTGCCCCAGGCTTCTCACCTGCTCTAAGGCTTCTAACCTGCTCTAGAAACAGGGGAATACTGAGACTAGGAAGGCAGACAAATATGCAAGGTATGAGCACAAAATACAGATCAGATGCTGACAAAATGTCATTTGACCAAAAGCCTGTTACCCTTTAAAAGGCCTTCAGGGGTAGCAAGAAGAGACTGAACCAAGCAGGGTAGGATGAGAGGTGGACAGAGCCATACCCTGAGCATGGCAATCACAATTGCCTTCCTCCACAATGGCATTTCTGAGCACTATCTCCAAAGCCAGCCTGGACCTGCTCTGCAGCATGTTCTCTGCGTTACACCTGTGCCACAGAGCAAGTCAGGGATGCTGCCCTCTCCACACACGTGCCCGCTTGCACACAGCTTGCAGGGATGTGGCTCAACTCCCACTGCTCCTGAAAGCACCACGCGCAATCCACAGCAGACAGCTCTTACCTTGAAAGATGGCAAAAATCCCTGCTGAAAAAGCAGTATCAGTGGTTACTTCTGCCTGGTTTTTACGTGGAACAACAAAAAAAAACACCAAAAAAAAAAAAAAAAAAAAAAAAAAAAAAAAAAGAAAGAGATGTTTTCCCTGTGAGCGAGCCAAACTTCCCCCTCAGCCTTGCCTCTTCCCATGCACATTTGCTGCCTCCAGCCCGCACACCATCTCCCCAGATCCAGGAGGGAAGGAATAAACAGGTGACAGGGCTGCAGCCTCCTTTAGAAAGAAGATGCCCTGGCAATCCTTGACCAGATGGCCTGTACCCCCTTCTTTACCCCGCTGTTAACCCCAGCAGCACCTCCTCAGCTCATCATCCTGGTCCTGGGCAAGACAGCAAGAGGGCGCATGCCTACAACACACTCGCGCAAGGCGCAGATGGAAACCCACGTTAAGGACTAACGGAAAGGTCTGCTCTTTTTCTGAGCGACTCAGCTGCATTTCCCCAAGCGCAAGCCCTTGTGCCTCCAGCACCGCTGCCAGGGAGCACAAACCCACCGTGCAGAAACAGCCAGGCTGCTTGCAGAACAGCAGATTTCTCCCACACTTCTGCAGTCAGATTTCAGCTGCAGAAAACCGCTACTTCCAGGAGGGTCAGGCTGTCCCTTTGGTGAGGGAATGGAGAGCTCTGCTGGCAAAGCAGGACAGAAGCAGTCCTTTAAAAGAAAGGACTGCTGGAGGAGAAGATTATTCACCATTCAATCCAGCTACGTCAGACGGCCAAAGCTCCCCACTCTGCTCTATGGTATGCGAATCTCTGGAGGAGCATCCCCGTTGCAGTCATTTACCTTGGGACCTCGGACTTGTCATTTGACCTCCTGTGTGCCACCGTCACCCAGCAGGCAAATCAGCTAAGAGCAGGATCCTTGCTGGAAGCCAGGTGCTGTGTCCAAAGCAAGATTTCTCAGGGCATTAAATACAAAGCACAATCAGATAATCTCCACAACGCAGCCCAGGCTCAGCTGTCCTCAGCCAGAGATTCAAATTACTGCTTTGCGCAGATCCTCTGTATGGATATCAGGAAAACCAGACATGAAATCCCCCTGCTTAAGACAAGGATGGTTTATCTGCAACACCCACAGAGGGCTATGTGCGGGAGGAGCGTTTGTCGGGACCTGCTGCCGCCTCTGGGATTCTCTCCAGTGCTATTCGCTTCCAGATGGGCTGACCAAGTGCTTGTTGGCTCTCCACACCGGGGCTGCAGAAACAGCATTGCTAGGACGTGGTTAACCTGAACATTTAAAGAAAAACCAGCTGAAATAAAAAGAGTGAACTGGGGTAGCTCTTTGCTCTCTGTCGTGGGCTCCCAAGCTGCAGCACACAGCTGCGGGAAGCATCACGCGTCTGCAGAGCAAACCGTGCCGCCGGTGACATCTGACAAGAGCCAAGAGGTGCTGCAAAGGAGCCTGTGAGCTGCCAGCGAGGAGAGGCCATTACCCTACACTTCAAAACTGAACCCCAGCCCTTACCCGTTTAGGGGCACCAGGGAAGGCTCAGGCGTGCACAGAGCACTCTGGACCATCAGGGCAGCTGAACTCAGCACCCAAAAGACAGTTTTCTGAACACGGAGGAAGCACAGAGCACGCTGCAGCCAGACTGCCTTGCAGGCTGCTACTGGCCCTGGAAAACACTCCCTCCCACTCAGGAGGTGCTTTCTATTCAGACATTACCAGCTGTTGACCTGGCCTCACGAGAGAAGAGAGACTACTATATGCCAGGTGTTCATGGATGCAAGGATGTGATTTAAAAGAAAAACTAGAGGCAAACCTGAGTTCCTCTGCACTTTAGCAATCTGCTCCAGAGAGACTTAGATGAGAAAAGGAGGGTGCTGCAAGCCAAACCTCTGGGGAGCCAGAGAGCTTTTCCGTGAGACTTTCACTGAAGTTCACAAACAGTCCAAGCTAATGCTTGATAACATCCATGGGAAAGCACCCAGTGATATCAGCAACTGTTGCCTGGAGTCCTCCGCACCTACTTAATTTTTCCCCTGAGAGGATAAACACTGCATGACATCACCCATTTGATATCTCATTAATAATTTTAATAACATAACCTGCAATAATCTAGAGCAACTAAACCCAAGATGTACTCCAATACTAGTGTTTTAACATAACACCAAACTTAACTGTGCCACAAGACTAGTTGTTCATTTAAACAAACAAACAAACCTCCAGCTCAAGAAGCTTAACAGCAAGCAGAAGTCCCGGAGATCGGGCAGAAGCTCCACAGTTCCTTACGTTAAAGACAGTCACAGCTCCATAGCTCACCTCTGATGGCAGCCCATAGCAGACGCTTAAGGACGAGTTAGGAAGCAAGCGAAGGCAGAATGATCACCCTGTCAGTCTCTCCCACTCCCAACACCAGCTCGCAGAGCTCTGCCACAGACAGCAGTGGCAAGTTCTGCTCTTCAGTTACCTACACAAAAAAGTGTCTCCTGCTGTCACAGTCTGCTCCCTGCCCATTTCAATGGCACCTCCCAGCTCTCGCACAGAGAAGATGAATACAGGATAATTACCCACTACGTCTCACAGCACAACTCAGGATTTTGTAGTTTTCCTTCCCAAAACTATACTAAAATATTTTATTCCCTTATGCACCCCATTTTTTCATTACTCCCTCATTCTATACAATTTTTTGAAAGTCAAATAATACAGCTACATCATCACTGAATCAAACTGATTAGATGTGTGACTTCCATTAAATAACACAGTAAGCTCCAAAGGAGGAAGAAATCAAAGTCACAGAGGATCGGCACTTTAAACCATCCTAATCTTGGCATGCATGGGACATCACCTGGATATGAGCCACGCTGACTCCAGAACTGCGGACAAAGCAAGCAGAAGACTCTCGCTGAAAATCTAGACACATCAGCTAGATTCCAAGCATCCCTAATATGCAGCAATGCACCTCCTCGAGTCCCTGTTCTAAGCTTTTCTAAACCCTTTCTCTGCCTCTCTGTCAAGGCAAAACCTCACTGCTTTACTGTTAAATTAAAAGTATCGCTGGTCAGAGGGTTTCGAACAGTCCTAAGGCTGGGTCACTGCTCTCACAGCAGGGGTGTGTAATACCAAGACGCCCTCAGGTCACGTAAATAGCTCGGGTGCTCTGGAGAATTCGGGAGTGAAATCCTCTCCTGACTCTGATGAAGACAGAGCAGCTCCCACAGCTCCAACACTAAACAAGCTGGGAACTGTTTTCTCTCTCATCAGGATAGCCCAGCAGCCAGCTCAAAACTGAGCTCCCACCATGCTAATACATCCTGAACTGCGGCACCCAAGAGGGAGTCTGGAAGCCTGAGCATGGCTAAAATAACACCACCTGTAGCTTGAAGCCAAGAACTTTGGGGAAACCTCCATCCCCAACACGCAAATATGTTCCAGACGACATCTCTGTGGAAGAGCTACAACAAGCCCAGGAGAAGAGCTGATTTTTTCACGGCAATGGAAACGGTCTCTAGTCCCAGCTTCACTCTTTTGCTGAAAGACTACGTTAAGATTTTGGAGGAGCTGAACGGTCACAGCAAAGCAGGCAGGAAGAGCAAGCTGAGCCTTCAGCACACACCCATACCTCCTGCGAGCACTTCCTTATATACCATAAACCAGAAAAAGGCGATAAGTTAATTGGAAGACAAACTGAACACCTGTTTACGAAAAGAGCAGCATGCACACGCTAGCAGCAATTTATCCAGTGCTCAGTTAAAAACACAAGCCCAAAGGAGTCGGCAGCAGCATGGAAATCCCACCGTGACTGCTCTCCTCCATTCCATGTTCCAGCACAAGGCTCCAACACTCCCCTTCTGCCACGCGTTGGGTGACTGGGACCCCCAAGGACCACAAAAGCATCCCAGGTTGGAGAGTCACTGCAGCAGAAGTACGGCGTTGGCTTTGGCCCGTGGTTTCCTCCCAAAATGTTGCTGCGCTGAACCCCAGGGGTTCCTTTGTGTCTCTTAAAAGGGTGACCTGCTACTTATTTGAAGAAACAATCAATAAAATTCAACGGACTGATTTTCATTCATCACCAGCCAGAAATCTAATCTCAAGTTAGCAGCATTACCCTGAATACAGATATCACATCTATCATTTAAGTTATCTGCTGTGGGTACTAGCATGAGCGGCTTTTACAGCTGCAGTGAGCAGGGCTGCCTACATCATGACGACTAATTTATTCTCAGAAAGGCTAATTTAATCTGGCAGTGAGTGTTCTCAAAGCCTCCTCACACAGAAAAGCTTTTATCTTGGTTGGCTTAACAACAATACAGCATATCCAAAAACGTGGAGGGATGCTAAAGAAGAACACTACCCCTGTGTTTTGAGTCCTCTAGTACTTTTGTCTGAGAAATTTCTCTTGGTAACCACAGACTTTGAGAAAACATAGAGTGCCTATGTTTTTTTTTAAAAGCCAGCTGTATTTTCAAGGCAAAATATACAACAGCTCAGGCTACTTCCCCCTCACATACAACTGTGTCTTGACAGAAAGAGCTGTGCTCTTAATAAAACTAAAACCCAGCAAAGATTGTTGAGTATTAGACACCACGTTCACTTCCAACTGTATGTCTGCATAGCAAGAGTGGTGGCCAGCATGCCTGGCCTGGGGTGTACTACCTATCACTGCAAGGTGACTTTCCCCAACCCACACCACAGAGTAATAAACTTCAGAAGAAATTCAAAAGCCCTCTGTGTTAAGAAGCTGTGTAACTGTATCACGAAGCATTTCAGAGAGAGCATCCTTCCAATTTCCAGCCACTGCTGTCGGGCGGG